>CM023202.3:23491245-23582506 GCA_004115045.4 Sinella curviseta | reverse complement strand
AAAGCATAATATCGCAGTTCAAACGCATTAGTAATATTGGTGGAATATACGTTTAGTAGTGCAGTATTGAATCTTAATCATTAAATACCTTATTGATTAAACCTGATTAAACTTTTTGTTTTAAATGATATTATGTACGATTTAATTGTTTGCATGTGTACTTAAAATAATGTATTGTTTGAGTACACGGAGTCGTTTAGAACAGTTAAATTCCTTATTCGGTAAGTCAACTTCTATCCAAGCCACCATCCCAAAAGTGGGGCGAAATGCAACATGTGAATATCTAGGTTGAACATGGATTTAAATGGAATGCATTCGACATGCGTAGCTGCCTCGGTTCTCATTAATATACGTAGTACGTATTGCGTACTACTTACTAAAATATCATGCTGCTGTCATTTGTTCGTTTCTCAGCCTTTCGCCGTAGTATAATATCGTTAGTCATCATTTTATAAAACGATCTACAATTTCTTTTAATCAATGAAACATGTCGTCGGTGTGCTGTGCAAATAAAAGGATCGTAGGAATTATCACAACCAGTAGAAGTTTTGATGGATGCATGGCGAACATTTTTTTACACTCCGTCTCCAGAAGTTCATTAAGGAAAATCCTTTTTAGTTAGGTAAAGTAAACCAATAATGCACCCTTGACGAACCTTGTTAAAGACCCTTTCTTTCTTTTAACTTCTAAAGGTTGCAGTGGGCATACACGCTTCCCTACCAAGAAAGTTTTTGGTTCTCTCTCAAAAGTAGTACACTTCCTTTTGTATTTTCTCAATGAATTGAATGAAAGCAGCATCAACGAAAGAGACGCTGGCCTGGATGGAGCCAGAGCACTATTCCATTATTTGTACACTCATGGAGTACAATAGTGCAAACCATGTTTGTCGTCGTTTCGTCCACTGAATCCATTTATAAAACAAATCTTGTACAATGGACGCTCTTTTTTCTCTCCTACAATCCATCTCTAGTCACCAACTTCACTTGGCAAAAGCTACCGTGTCTGTATTTTTCGATTACTTATTTTGCCATTTTAAATCAACTCAAAAGTCCATTTGGATAACAAATTATGTATTTTTTCTTAAGTTATCTTTCATTTGTGGGCAACGGGGCACTTCCAAAAAGTTCGATAGTAAATGAATCCGAAGAAATAATGGAGCGTATTTTTAAGGCAATAATAAGGGGCACATGCCTCCGCTTAAAATATTGAATACCATTCTTTGTCACCTTTCTTTCTTTTCAGTACAAAAAAAGTTCGATAAGGTCGTCCAATACTCTTCCTGTAGTATTCCTTCTTGTTATTATTTGTTTAAACTCTAGAAATGGATACCTCTTCGCCAGCATTTACTCACCAACTTTACAACGCGAACATGTCTCTTCTTTTTCATCTTTTAGGAATCAGTTAGAGTCAAAGAAAATATATGTTGAACTGGCTGCTGGACTTCATTATTAACAACTGGTGATTTGGCTCACGAACTATTCTTCAGAGGAAAAGATCCTCCATCACAGCTTGACTTTTCCTTTATAACTTTCCTTGAACATCTATTCATACAGTAGCAGAATGTGCTGTTATCTACTATTATGTCCACATCGTATAGAATAATCAAGCCCAGAAGTCAGCAAAGTACTTGTACGTAGTTGTCTTGTGCCTCCTATTGTAACCCAAACCCACACCTTAGTTGCACGCAGAATACATATCACATATCTGCAAAAAAATATCCTGAGTTACTTTTACCTTACCTACTAGTACAACAGCAGCAGCAGCAGCCGGCAAGTGAGCTCGTGTTCTTCATTCATTTCTTGAATAGCAAATACTACTAGGGTGTGTATTCTGCTGTTGTAAGTGGTACCAGGAATGGAAACATTATCGTACTCCCTATGAAGAAGCAGCAGCAGTTTTCTGACTTAAAATTGCCCTCAAGATATTCCTTTTCAGCGAAAAGTAGATGTTTTGTCAATGTCTACCCTCTCTTGCATAATGCCCACACGTTCCTTGAAAACGAGACAATACACAGAACTGCACACATTTTACGTAATATTGACTTTCCTTTTCAGCGCAAAGTAGGAGACGAGCTTAAAGGCATGAAAATAGATAAAGGCAAAGCAGGGTATAAGCTGGTAATGACCAGTTGTGGAAAAAGTCAGTCAGTTAAAATCATTAAAGTATACACTGTCATCATCAACCCGGACCATTCCCATACTTGTATTGAATTTTGAAGAATATAGAGCGTCGCGCGGAGAATGATCATCACTTATTCACATTCGTCAAATTGTCATCCCTTCTGACTCCCTTCTTCTAAACTAATTATTTGGCTTTGGATTTCAGGACTTTCGGAAGTCAGTTATTTGTTTAGGCCAGCAGCTTTTATAAATACGTTTGTTAAGAGTTTGTTTAGCTTGTTTGTTTGACGAAGCAAAGGAATGTTTTCCATTTTCATGGTTTTTGTTATATATTCTTGATGAAAGAGTAAAATGTTCAGCTGCTGGTGATGGATTGATGGCATTAATGAGGAAATCGACTTGGATAGTTACTTGGGTTGAGGTTGAAGCATACATTTATCTACTATTTAAAAGTTTACTGGAAATTTGCATGGGTCACTCGCATGAAACGTTATACCTAATTTTGTTCCCTTCCTACTTACTTTCTTGTCAGTACTTCATTTCAGTTTTTTAACTCAGCCAATATTTTGAACCAATCAATACTCAACCGTTGAACAAAGCGAATAAACTGACGTTAACTAACAAAACTGGCATCCCAATTTGATTCCAAGTAAAATTGGATTTGCGTTTGCAACCACTTTTGTGAATTTACCTTCAAACAAGAATATTTGTTGTGGATGCTACACTTTATCCTTATAACCAACCACCTACCCAACCTACTAAATATGCGTTGCAGATATACGTATTTTGCTTGCGCGTTGTTGAATTTTTTTGTTATCATCATCACCCCAACCACCACAACGTAAGAACGACGACGACGATGATGGTAGAACGAGTAAAATAAAAGCCATGAGCAAGAACGTATTTGGTTGGACAGAAAAATTTTCAGGCTCTTTCATAAGGAGTATCAAGTTTCCAATGCATCTGTCTACTTTCCTGTTCTGATATTTGATACGTATGGCTCCATGGTTGTTGCAAGAAGAGTGAAAGAGAGGTAGAGAGAAGAGCTTTTTCTCCCATACGTTCAAATTTAGATGGGTACATGTATGGCTAGTAGTAAATGAAGTTAATGGCACTATATGCAATGCATTGCAATGGCAATGTTGAGTTGCCAAGAGTGGCGATGGCAAGAAGAAGTCTGCCTGCCTGGTTACTTTTGCCTTGTTTGGGTTGATGTGATGTGCTGTTTTTTGGATGGATGTTTGATTCGCTTCAGCTATTTTCTCTCTTATTATTATTCTTTCCAGAACAGCTCCTTTTATTTTAGTAAGTAGTAACAACGAGAGAGGAGGATCAGGATTGCATATAATATTGTATGGGGATACATTTATGGAGGAGCAAAATAAATATATATATCATGAAGTAATATTATTAACATACATAAAAAAATTCTAGAAATATGTGTAGATTTTTGTCTCTCCCTGTTTTAAAAAGCTGTTTTCATTTACTTTTACCCTGTTTTGGTTCACTGCTTATCTATCATATCATTATTTAGGTATCTCTGCCTCATTTTCTCTCTCATGCTCACTCGATGCATGTTTTATTGTTGCAGATGATGATAACAAGTAATATGATGTGTAGATCAGAGCATTGATAGGCAACAGAGCAATGCTACACGTTTGCTCAATTCAATTTCATTTTTGTACGTTCTGGCACGTTGGACGTCAATGTCCACTGCATTGGTCATAATTTCATTATGGTCACCAACCACCACTCGCTCACATCCTGATGGGTGTATTGAGTACATTAAAATGAAGAGCAATAAAAATCATCAGGAAGATCTACAATGACATGATGTGCATGTAACCAATCTAGCCATGCTAATGCAGAAAATGCTTGTTTTTTTCTGTCCACTTGAAAACAGTTTTTGTAATAATGGATAGTTAAATCTATTTGTGTTATTGCTTACAAGCTCACGTTGATCATGTATCACTACTCAATATTATTGTAGTGTTTATCGGAATATTGCATCTCAAAACTCAGGACTTGTCAGCGTCAGCGTACAAACGCTTAATCAAGACTTGTATCAAATAATCAAATGCAATAATATACAATTCTGATGAGATGTCGACCTTCCTATCTTTGTAGAATCGCATGTTATTTATTACGCATGCACATAATATTTAAACATTTGACCATGTGGTATTTATTTATTTGTTTGGTAATGAATATATTTGTGAAATTACGCTCTCGGTTAAAATAAGAAAATTAGCATTCATACGGAATACTCCATAGTTTGATGATTTAGCAGCGCCGTATATAAGAACGTCTTTTTCAGGATGCTTCATCGTAGACCAGTACGAGTGGTATGAAATGTTAAAAATTGCTGATATATAAACACATGGATCGTATCAGAAGTTCTATTTCATTCATCTCAGTTTTCAGGGTGTCACAAGTACAACCAAGTGAGTGACAGGGAAAAACTTAGTAAATTATGATTAATTGCGGCATGGTCAGGCAATGGCAAATGGTGAAAGTCAAGATAATGGAGACACCCGTACAGGCTTAGGCATTCAGCGCGCTGTATATATGTACTACCATACCCTTAATGTCGTCATTTCTTAAATTGTAGAGTTTATGATGCTAACTAAATGACTAACTGACTGAAAATAGCGGATGTGTACAAGTTTTTTAAAATATCAAATTTCCAACTGCATGCGTGGATTCCTGATACATCCATTACATTTCTGAAACATTCGATAATTATACGAGAACATAATATGCCGAAAAAAAGATGAATTCATTTTAGCAGGAGAGTAGTCAGTCGGCAAGTACTTTTGAGCCACATTACTACACGATATGCTTGTGTAAGTGTAAGTAATTTACTTAAATAAGCTTGATCTGTTACATAAAAAATACCATGTGAGCTTGTACACATGATATTTATGGGGTCTCACCAGAATGCTGGTAATGAACAGCCGTAATGATCATTTATGCGCATCTCGTCGTCAGCCCCTTTATAAGTCCGTTACCATTACCAGTCAAGTGAAAAAAGACGAAACCTGCCGCACGATTACATGTCTCAGAGAAAAGTCAAGCCAGACAAATGGTTGACGATGAAGGAGCAAATGCAACAGGCGTTTATGATTAGACCGTTTCTCGAACCAACGCACCGATATATCAGACAATATGGCACAATATTATGAGAAAATTTAAGTAGTATGCCGTGTTGTATGACGGATGTTTTTCACAAGTTGAGTTTTCAAAACAACAAGGAAAAATGTGATGTATGGTTCGTAAAGAAAAAAATAAGGTTTTTTATGTAACGCTAACTTTTGCTCCGAGTATACGAACATATTTGATGGGACAGAAAAAAATCAGATCTTCAAAGGCTTCATGGTGCTGGTTAAACAAGGATTCGAAATGTGTTAAGTTAGGATACTTATGCACTATAGTAAAATGACATTATAAAAAGGTCGGTTAGAGTTCCAACGAAAATGTATTATGCAGCTTGGGCACGGCAGCTACAAACATTATCTAAGAAAAATATGGTGAGAAGGGCCTTTCTTTTCCTTCATCGTCGTGTACTCCCTTGTCCTGGCCCTGCCTGGTTGAAATGAAATCCGATGACCCGTGGGAGGTCCATTGTTGTTGAACTCTTGAAAATGTTTGTTTATATACTCTTGTAGCGCTTGTGTGAGAGTAAGCAACGCTGGCAGTGCAAAGTTATTTGATCACCAGGTCGAGTTTTCATCTCCCAAGTGGAATATGAGACACATATAGAAAAAAATCTGAGGATTATCGGATAACACTTTTTAAAGAATATATGTAACTTTGTAACTTATCACTTGTCTCTGTTTACCCTCTTCTCATTTGCCATTCATAATTAATTGGAAAGTGAGAAGTAGTTGTAGACTGCATGTCCAAAAGCAAACAACATCTCAATATCCCATACAGCTGCTGCCTGCTGCCACTTCAAATGTAAATTCTATTGAACATGCTCAGTTCATAATTTTTAATGAGTTTTAGAAATCACAGTATTAATTGTATAGCGGCAAAAGGTTAATTTCTTAGTTCCATAATGACAATTTATACAAGAATATAGTGCTGACAATGATGGAAAGCTGATATGAAGATGATCATTGAGTATGAGTGGAATGGATCTTCTTGGAGAGTTGTGAAGAATGGTGATGTATCACGGAAAAAGTATCAATTACTTTTACAAAAGATACAGTGATTAAACGATATTTTTTGTACGCTTTCCCTATTTAGTCATGTGAGAAGATGTATTTATGTCGATTATGATAATAAAAATATATAGTGTATTTTGAATTTGCTATTTAATTAGAATGTTTTCTCGCAATCTATGGGGTCCCGCTTTCCAAAAAATCTTTAATTAGAGAATCACACACGGATACAATGGTATTGTGGAAATAAAATTGCTTTTAACTTTTCTTTTTTTCAATTACATTAAATTTCTAAAAATACATAAATTAAATGATTTCGGTAAAAATATTTGCTATGCATTGATCCACTATGTGAGAATATTGATTTTAAAAAGTTGCATACCTATACTCCATTCTGAATTTGAAGGCATATCTTTGTCATTTAGAGTTCCCGTTCCCAGGTTTTTATGTAAAAACATACATAACTGGAGTAATTCCGTTGAAGCGTTACAAAAATTTACTATCAAGTGCTTGACTTTTTAAGCACAAAGAAAAAATGTTATTAAAAAGCGATCATAAAAGATACCCAACACTCTGGAAATAAAAGAAAAAAACTGCTTCGTTGATTCTTTCATTCAGTACTCTGTACATTGAACCAGATTTCTCTTCTATGCCGTATGGGAACTTATTATCCTTTCACTGGTTTGTGTTGGGGTAGAACCAAAGATCGTATATATAGGGAAATGGTGAATGGAGTATACATCTTTGAGCATAACAATTACAGCCGCAGTAACTGTCAACAATAAAAATATCTTGCCGGAGAGAGATGATGACTTTTTCATGGACTGTTCCATCACCAAATTTTTGTCATAACTCATGCACAGGTTATAGTAATACGGGAATGATAATCACATCTTCTGGAGAGAAAAATCTTTTTGAAAAAATATTCCTTCAAAAAGGTGTTTCTTCCCTGCATGTGTGCTACTTGATGGTTCGCTCTTACTAGAGAATTCCTTGGGAAGGACATGGACAACTCTGGTTACATTGTATTGTGTTTAAGAAATGTGACTTTTAAGAAAACCATTGTTGAGATTTTCACACACATGTACATATCTCATGAGAATATGAAATATTATGTAAGTCATATTTATTCAGACATAAGGGCTTGACTAAGCAACTACAAACTGTATACTTGGTTTAGTTGGCAAGCTATGAATTGCGAGCTTTCTTTTGGAATCCTATCGCGACATTCATATATGGCCTACCTCACATCTCCTCCTTCTTCATACAAGAGCTTATAAAGACATCATAACAAAATCAAACAATCAGCGTTGTCACCATAAAGGAGTGAAAGATTTTCGATCCACTTAAAATCAACTTAAATGTATGTTATTGCCTTTATTACAACAAAGGCTATTGTTACACTGCTCTTCTTCAACAGTCAAAGTCAAACATAATACCGTTGAAGTGCAGTACGGTGGTATTCGCCAAGAAATATATGAATGAAGTCAAGTATGAGTTGAGTGTCATTTTCCATTGAAAGAAGGGCTTCATTCACTATTGTGTTTGGTAGGTAACAACACAGTATCACACTGGAGAAACGGGCAAGGATAAAACGTACCTATAAAAAGTCAGAGATGATAAACGTGTAGGTACGTACAAGTCAGCTAGTAAACCAATAAAGGATTGTCTACTTTTGTATATCGGGCCATTTACCTGTATGAAGGAAGAGTTGAATTTGTGGAAAGATGAAATCTAAAATTAAATAGGGAAGATTAAGATCTCGCTGGCGATTGTAGTCAATGAATGCTGAAGCTATACTATCCCCTTCCCAAATCTACTTGTGAGAACTTTATAAGGGCGACAATAATGATTATTATGACGATGACTATAAAGGTATCTTAACAAAAGTAATGTTAAAACAGAAAACAAATGTAAAGGATAATTGTATTTGTTCATAAAGCTAAGGCGAGAACCAACGAATGAGTTACATGTACGAGTGACTTTTCAGGTAAGCAATCTTTTGAAAATTGTATTTTAGACTGGTTGTTTTTACGGATTTCAGTATTTTTACTTGCCTAGCTGGCAGTCTTGTCATGTTACTTGTATGTCAACTGATATGAAAGGACAATATCTTTGTCACACTGTGTCCCTAATCTGTCTCCACGTTATATTCACATCCAGCTACATGACACAAAACCAGGAACGCATATTATTCTCCGCGTTGCTTTTTTAACTTGTAAATCATAAGGAAGCAGCCAACAGTTTGAACAAAGACTGTTCTGTGAGTGAGCATCTGTTTAGATCATCATCGTCGTCATCGTCAAGTTGATGATAATGATGTAACTTCATCCGCCACTTCACACACCAACCCCCATGATCACTCCCGCAATAAAAATTATAATACCTTTCAACTCTGGGTCTGGGCCTCTCTGTAACTGATACGTATGCATATATGTAAAATATTTCTGTACAGACAAGATTATTCATTATGATGGGATGATTTTATTCTAATACGTGTGTATACAGATTTTTCCGCTATCACTATAAAATATGGATATTATGCTGGTGAATGATTTTTTTAAATTTAGGATTGGTTCTCTCAGAATAATGCTGCAACTGCAGTTATACAGACACGGTTTGCTACACCCTTCTTTCTACGTTGTGTCAGATAGTACATGTTTCTCATAATATTGGGTTGGTCAGTGGTTTTGGTATTCACACAATGCAATGTATGGGAATGTGTGAATCAAACATTACATTTTCTTACAACAAAAAATTGGATTTCATTCAAGAAAATTCGCTGCAGTATCATTTTATTAATCTCTGCTCCTTACAACACCACAAAGCAAAGCCAAAAGCCATGTTGAATGAATTTTATCGGAATTTTTTATTTGTCCCTAGGAGCAAAAGGTAAAACATCGGGTTTTTCTCTTGTCTTCATATTGACAATGGTGTTTATTCTCAGGAAAAGGGCTATTGAAATATGATGAAAAATAATAATGCATTGAATAATATATCATTGCTTTGGTGGATAATAAAAGTAAAAATAATGTAAAGGTAGACGGAGATGTGTAAAATTGATAAAAAATCCGGATGAAAAATGGGTTCGTTGTTATGCTTTTTGTTCATCTATGCTACACGCTACCCAATGTAATAAAGTATAGGAGACTTTATAAAAGTTGGCCCATTTCTGGGTTTTCTATATTGAAAATACTTGAGTTAAAGCACTATGTATTTCCGCACAGGGCCATTTCTACCGTTCTAACTTACATCACAGTAGTGACTGCCGAACGGAAATTTTTGATTGTTTTATATAAAAATTATTGTAGACATTTCATATTTTATGACTATAGATAATTTTTTGTAGTTTCAGTACAAGATTTGTTGAACATGAATGTATGTGTATACATAAGTATATACGGTTGGGCAGTTATATAGTTCCCATTTCCAAATCCGAGAAAGGTAATACATTTTCCCGGACAAATGACCGTGAAAAGAGTGTCAGGAAAAGGAAACTCTAGGATTTATTGTACACGTGCTACTTTGATACAGGATAGGAAACAAGGCTAATGCATCATGTCTTTATATTATTTGTTGAGTTACGATGATTATTATGGTTTATGTCCCATATTTCATTCCTGAGTTATTGCCAGTGCACTGCTTTAATTCACTTAAGCTTTTCTGTGTTATAAAAAACGATAAAAAAATAAGATGATACGTAAGCCATTCTTTGGTTATGGTTGAGTGAGTAAAAATGAGTAATATCGGTTTCTGTCATTTTATTAGCTGCAGAAGTATAAAATCCAATATACCTACTCCATGAACCAAATTCAGAAAGAGTAGAATCCCTATTTGCAATACTTCCTTTATCACATGATGAGTGGTTCCTTTCCTGTAATATCCCGAATGAAACGGTGAAGGATGGGATATATAGTTTTGTATGGTAGCAATATTACTTAGTCGAACCAAATTCTATATTTTCCGTTCTTTTTTACGCACTTTGCTAACGGTGTTCACATACGCTATTATATCCTATGGTGAAACTGGCGTTTTACAAATGTACCGTTTAGAGTTTAGAGATTAATAGTGGCACCAACCCCCCCTGATGGCCCGAATGGACAATATACCATAATACATTTATTCTTTCCTCTAGTATTTTTTGACAGAATCACACGGTAGTCAACAACTGGGAAAGGGAGATATGAATGCATACAAATATAAGAGAGAAAGGCAGCGTATGTGGATGATCACAATAACAAAGAAAACGTTACATTGCTATGCACATGATTTTATATCAGTTTTTATTGCGTTGCGTGTTTCAAGAGGAACTGAGTATCTAGCCCACAGAGACCATTTTGGAAAAAAGAGATGTCTTTTCCGAAGGGCAATAAAAGTGCCATTATGGAAACCCGGGAGCCATAAGCCTCACTCCAAATTGTTTCTGCTCGCCATTATTTTCGTACAAGTATATTATACATACATTCATGTGCATCACCGTGATAGAACAAAACAGCGCCCTTCCATTAGACTATGTATATATGCGCTAGTTTTCCAGTTTGAAGTGATATAAAAGTAAAATTTTATTTCTTATAATAGATCGATAATTTAAATCCAAATCAAATGTTTAGTTAAAGTTAACACATGCTTTAATTTGAAGTCCTCCAGACTATAGTGATGATATTTATTACATGAGATGAAACTAGGTAGAAAAATTAACAGAAGCACTGTAAAACCCATATACACAGTAGAAAGTGAATCCGGTTTATGTTTTGTATGATTATTTTTATCAACAGCAATTGATTTAGCAGGAAATAAGTGTACATGTATAACTTTTACATAATCATGTTGTACATACAACATTTTGTTGAGTGAGGCTGCCTTATGTTTATAATAATATTTTATACAGCTTACAAACCTCAAGTGGGGTACAATTCAGAGAAAATAAAAAAAGGTGGAAGGAAGGAGACATAATAAGGTCCCACATCTCTCGCTGATATCTCGCCTTCAGTTGATAAATGAACTCGGTACCAAATGACAAATGACTTGAGCATTGTAGCATGACACCTTCACAAATTTCTTAAGGGATATAATTCCCAGTACTCATCTCCCAAATGCATGATTATCAAGAAAGCACAGTAAAATATTACCTTATATAGTTTCTCGTTGCTAATGCTTGTTCTCTTGCCTGCTATGCTATTCCACTTCAGAAAAAAACGTGCTGGAAATGTTGCTACTTCTGAATTCTACAGGGATCGTTTTGTTAGTATCAGTGGTTATCATCGTACATAATAAGGACAGCAAGTCACAACAACAACCAACAGCAGCGGTTGAATTTATATATTCCACTGACATTTATCATATTACATCAACTTGATTGCTCAGAGTCAGCCTGGTACTTCTGCAGAATTTCAAAAGAAGAAACGAGTCTAATCTATCTCCCTTATTCCATTTTATACAGGCATTCATCAAACTTACATCTAGAGTCCAGTGCACTTTTCAACGGCATATCAAATTGATAATGATGTTGATACACTTTTAAAGAA
The DNA here is from genome assembly GCA_004115045.4 of Sinella curviseta. NCBI lineage: Eukaryota > Metazoa > Arthropoda > Collembola > Entomobryomorpha > Entomobryidae > Sinella > Sinella curviseta. The sequence continues at coordinate 23,570,695 of CM023202.3, read as the reverse complement.
TAAGTTAAAACGCTGTATATAATATGAATATTAAAGCGAATGGCTTATATGTGTCATTTCCATTTCAACTCAAAATATTATAGTAAACAGTATTTAAAATATTGTGTATGGACGGAGTCTTAATTAGAAGCTCTATTTATATTATATGTACCTATGTGATGAAAACGATCTTTGTCCTTATTTGTTACTGAGCTTATAATTGCATATTTCTATGATGTTCACCATCATGATATGTATACATACGTATAGATATAGATCAACTGGTTGGCTAGCCCGATTACAGCAATTCATCTTTCAACAATGCAGCTCTTAAGAAATTTATTTTTATGATTTTCACCAAGATTGGTCTTGAATTGAAGTACACAAATTATAAATGATTCATGATTCAGTCAAAATATCACTTTCTCCTCATGAAATCTTGAATCAACTAACACTTATACTGCGTAATTCTGTCTGATTCGACCAATATTTATAAACGAAACAAATAATAAATCCTCAAATTTTTATACCAATCTGTATGTTTCAGTGTCCACATCAATTAATTTGACATGAGTTGTTCTATTTATTTTTGACAAAAATGCAACATAGGTGCACGATGCATTCATACGAGCACATCTTAATAACCTAATACCATGTAGTGAATAATTTTTATTAGTAGATTTTTTAAGATATTTCATTCTACAATTAGTGTCCGTATTACGATTACGGATGTACATTCCTATGTTTGTTAAGCGTAAGGTTCATTATATGACAGCTAAAGAGGTGATAGCATGCTTTTAATTTTAATTAGTTCATCCAAATTCATAAACTATACTTCATTTTCTGAGTTTTTGGTTAATGAATATTATGACAAATTGTGTTGATGAAATGGTGTACTTTTTCGTGTCCAATTAATCCTTTGTTACAGAATCGTTGAAGTTGTGATATTCAAAAAAAAATTTGCAATGTTTCAAATTTTGAACAGTTTTTCTTATCTCTGCGTACAATCTAATAATACGCGTGTATGAATGTATGTACTTATCATTGACAAAACGAACTTGCGATTAAACAAAACATGCACATGAAAATGCTTTAATTTCCCGCATCATCAGCGTAAAGTTTACAACGAGGGAATTCAAACGACTAGTAATAAGTACGTTTGGACGCACATAAATATTGCGCATTGTGCTAGAATTGCTACCTCCCTGAAACTTCTACTCGAGTGGTTTGCTTAATCTCATAAATCGCCGTTTATCCTCTTACACCTTTCAGCTTAAAATGTACATTTTTTGTAGATGGGAATACAAGGTAGTGGTCATGTGTTGCTGTGCATGACTGTTGAGAAATATTTAGGTAAAAGATCCTTTTTATAAATTTTCAACCCACACTTCACACTTTACTCCCATCAACACAAATGGTTATCAACTCGCAAAGTCATTCATTAACTTAACGGCTGACACGGAAGGTGTAATTAGTAATTAACCAAGTGAGCAAGTGGAGAGTAGCACCTATTGCCAGAATCATAATTGTGTTAAATGTATAAATGTTCAAATTCAGTTTGATTGTTGATTACTCAAAAAACATGTCAGAAAGTTGTAATCGTTGAATTTGATTGGAAACATTGATAAAAGTTAAACTACATAAAGGGCTAGAGATGGAGCAAAAGAAATGATGATGATGATGACGGTGATTATCATTATATTCTCTAGAGTGCTTTGTACTATGTGTGTGGTACTGGTTAATAAATGTTGCTATTATTGGTAGAGGTAGATTTTTGTAATAATAATAATAACAGAAATGCTCCCTGTTACTGCATGTACACTGCTCTTTTGTAGTTGAAGACACGCATCTGTAATTGTACAAGGTTGTACACTTTCATCAAGATACAACTGCGACCGACGGACGGATGATGTGAATTTTATTCACATTTTTTTTATTTTATCAGCATTTTCTATTGATATATTTCATGTACATGCACCAGCGAACGAGCACGTCAAATAATTTGCTTGTCTTTAAGCATCTCTACTTGCTTTCTGAAGTTGTTGTTGTAACACCTCAACCCTCTCAGCCAACCACCACCCTGGGAGAACATAAATACTCATAATATTATGTGTACAACAGCGTCCTTAATGAGAAAATTGTGGCCTTTTCCTCAGTGCCCCTATTAAGTTGATTGATAAATGAGCGTTTTCCGCACCAGAAAATTACTGCTTATCACATAAGACTTATTTTCAAGTGAAAATAATGTGTGATTATTAGGGTCGTTACCGTCAAATCCATCAAAAAAAACTTCTACAAGCTTACACTTCTATATGTATTGCGTTATAATTATTATTGCAAGGAGTGATGCAGTGGAGATACGTGTACATTTTTACACACACCTATTATATATATCAGATCAAAGGGTTTTATTATGAGGTGGTCTGCTCGATTCGAGAAATGACCTGTGTAATAATATGACTATGGGCCATGGGGGCTTTCCATTCAACAACAATCTGTTCATTTGTATTGCGTAGTAATAATAATTTTCAGTAGCGATTCAGTTCCAATCCTGTAATAGACCATCATCAATTTAGATGGTTGTTGCAATGCTACACAAAGGTATAGATGACTTACCGCAAGTTTTTTTTTGTTTTATGTACATACTTTAATACTAAATGTCCCCTTTTACACTTACACCACCACCCTGACGTTTAACATGTGTATTTTATTTAAAAAGTTTTACAGGTTATCTGTATTTTACCTGACTAGGACCTCGTAAAATTTTTCGAAATGATAATGGGAAGGTAGCATGTATATTTGCTGTTTTAACATTTACTATAATGTATCCTGTCGGGTTGTTGTTGTTGGTCTTCTACTATTTTTTCCTCTCCTTTGGTCTCTGGTGTTAGATGCCCACCTACATGACTGCACGAGCTGGGTGATTATATGAGAAGGAGTGAGAGAGAGAGGGAGATACTTTTATATATTAAGTCAGTAATACCTGTCGACGATAAAGTTGCCGAAAGGAGGCATTTATTTTCTATAAAGTGTTGTAGTCAAAGGCATTGCTAATGAAATAAACCTTCTTGACATATAAAAATGAGTTAAAAATGTACATGCACAATCATAAAATAGAACAGCACATATTAGTTGTCGGCCGACAGTTGTTCCAACTCAGAAAACACAACGCTAGGCAGTCAAGAGATCACTTATTTCTTAAGTGTTGCCACTGCTCTAGGAGAAACAGCCGAAAATCTAATTGAAACAAGGATTTATGACCACCTAATTGATGCCTTTCAACTTGGCTCTAACCCTTTGCTTTCATCTCGCCTTCAACGCTTCGTTCTTGTTCTAAATGCACGATCATGGCAAAAAGCACATAATTTGGAGTTGTTTGGTTTGAGGTACGGGCGGTGGTGGTGGTTGGTAAAGCTGGCTTGCAGATATTTGGTTTTTTGGCTAGAGGATGAAATGAACGGTGAACTGCTTAATATTTCTCGCTGAAAGGGTTTGCAGTTTACATTCACTTTGGTCAAACCTCTGACGTTACCATTGAAGTGTGAAACTAACAGTTTGTGTGTATCTGAATTGAAATTAATAAACTATTTGTTAACTTCATTACTGAATTATCCAATTTCATGATCAACATTGGACCAGTCCAGCTTTCTGTAATAGCATGGAAATATGGTTAAGACTGTAACATGTATTTTTGCATTAGCTGAATGCACGCATGTTCACTGATAATGTATCATTAAATATGCGCACAGGAGACTTTTGATAATGATTACGAAGGAAATTGAACAGCCCCTGAGTCTGATTTGTCCTCATGTGTTCAAAATAGTCTCTGTCACTTCCGTTTCGTCCTATAACCTCTTGCAAACGTGACATTTTAAGCCTGATGACTACTACTTGTCTTAAATAGTTCAATCTAACATTTCCTCTCATTGAGAAAATAGAAAGGTAAGTGAAAAGTAAAAGCGACTGAAATAAACACATTTTGGATGGGGCAGCAAGAGAATGAATTTTAAATGATGCATAATTCATAGAATGTTTTATTGATATACTGCAGTCTAAATTACTCAAGTCACTGGCCATAAGACAGACACATGATTTATCATCGATTTCAGTGAATCAATACCAATTCGTATGCAAACTTGATATTAACGAAACACAGGTATACATGATGTATAATACATCATATAAACACCGTATAGGGACAAAAATTGACATACAGTGTTTGTTGGAGCAATCGATAAGATCATACAATTAAGTTTGATGTTTTGACATATTGTGACAAGATTTAAAGCAAAGATAATGCATCAGTTTCATCTCATTTTCATATCAAGATGCATTTCAAGAATGGGTTACCACTGCATGTAAAAACATTATAAAATTCCACTAGGGTGAATAATGAATCACACGTCATGAGCAATGATTATAAGTGATTAATGACTTGAAACGCTAACTCTGTTCTGATCGCTTTCATCTTACTTTAATCGTCAAAATTGAAAAATACTCAACGTCACATGAGCTATAGGAGAAATGACAATAGTGATAATTATGTAGCTCTAGAAATTGCTTTGCATATCAGCTATTCTTAACAATAAGGAGTTGTAGGGAATTTCACAGTTTATTAATCCTTCCATTAAAATATACTGAATTAACTTTCGAATCAGCCTTACTCCATATATACCCGAATTGTATAAACACCAAACTAACGAATTCCTCAGTCTCTAAACTCTGAAGCTCTAGTTTACATCAGTTACGTGTGTTCATAACAAACAGACGTATCGATGGCTTCTGATTGAATGAGGCGAGTGAAAATAGATAAACTTTTATTTCATCATACAAGAAAGAAATACGCAATTCATATATACCTACGCACATGTATGTTTATGAAGGTATAATACATATAATGTAGGTATGTATCATGTTTTCATTGCAGCGGAATAATTTGCAAAATTTCAATGTGATGCTTTGTAAAATCGCTTTTGTCTTTCCATTTCCTTTTGGCATTGTGAAATGGTTTCGTCTTCAACACAGTCATCAGGCTTTGGAGCAGACATCCGCAAAGTTTCCACGTTGAGTTCAGGTTGATGACCAGGGTGTGAAGTTATAGGGAAGGCTGCAAAATCACAGAAATGCATACTTGAAGAAGTGCATACACACATAAAAAGCTTCTTTCAACTTAATATATAGCAACAATTTAAAAACTTACTTGCTATATTCAACAGCACATCCCTCGGTTTGTTGCAAAATGGCTTCGTGTACGCTCTCATCGCTTCTGATATATAGTGATGTCCATACTAGATACGTGAATGTAAAGTTGACCATTGACCATTATAACGATTTAAATCGTTGACCAAGTATTCAAGTTTAGTAGAGATGATCTATGACACAAAACAGTAACCTGAGACAAACGTGGTCCATGATATTTTATATAATTTCTGTCCCTTCGATCCTCCACCCAGTTATTCAAAAGGACACGAGGCTCATAAGTACATACGTATGGATTATCACCGAAACCATGACGTGGTTTTGGCTCTGACATTCCCATTCGTACCTTCCAGGGAATTTCATCGTAAGGATCCCCATAAGTACCTTGTAAAAAATTGCAAGAACACGTTTTTGTTAGATACCCATCATAATATCATCATGAATGTGCTTTGGGTTGACGTACGTTCAACCATGTAAACATTTTAAGGGAACCTGATCGGATTGAATAGTGGAACGGTCCTCCTATCAATGATACGTTACTCGCCCTTAAAATCCGTTTCGAAAAATCTGGAGCAGTGGCCAATTGTTTATTTTTGTCGAGATTTATTTTGTATGAGCTCTGAACATCGGCCAAGTGTTCTGCAGTGACCTTATTATTCCTTTGCCTTGTCTGTGCAGTCGCCATTTTGAACTTTTGGTTGATTATATACGGCGGATTAAAATACTGATTCTTAGAAAATTAGTAAAATATCGAAACGGTACAAAGCAATTGTGGATGATGACCTCTGATGATAACTTGACATGGATTGTGGCTGGCAACCATACGACTTGTTTTGCATGATCACAAATTATTCCAGTATCCACTAGTCTTTCCGACTTTTGTCTTGATGTAGGATCTATTGAAAGTATCCAGGGCAAAGTTGGACTAGACCGTATGCTAAATTCCTCGGGAAGATTTGCCAACCAGTATACATAAGTTTTGCAGAGCTCATTTTCCATTATTATCACCTCTACACAGTAAATTGTAATGAAAGTCATAATTGGCAACATAATCATAGTCATGACCTCTACATCATAACAATGCATTTTATCTGTGCTTTGTAGGTACCTAACCATTTTTTCATGGCTTTATTCAAGTTTAGTGGAAACGCAAGCACGAGCACGGCACACGTAGTAGCCCCTCGACAAAGGTAACAACCAGTAGCATCTAACGATGGCTTGGTGCAAGCCTTCTCGATCGTCGGATAATGTATTCTGCATCAAGCGTGTTGGCCATATAGTTTGTAGATGTCGCGCCAGGTTTTGTATGTGGCGTTACTTTTTTTGCTTTCCTTTCTTCGCTTCAACAAACAACGTAAAAGAAAGCCAGCATAACCACATATCATGTCACTGTCTCGTAGTAGTTGTTTGCCGTAGCGTATTGCCCTAGAGAGTCTCTCTGTTGTTGGAATACTTCGGGTATTTCGACACGAGTGTCCTTCATTTCATTTATAGTGTATTTTGAAAATTTAATGTCACAAAAATATTGGTTCACTGATGTGTTAAAAAATAATCATTTACAAAAACAGGACAGTGTAAGAACCACGTCTGGTGCGTAAAATTCAATACTATCTCCGTGATAGTTAAAATTTAAACACATTTTTAGAAAACTCCGTATCTAACCTGTACGGTGCTATCTAGCATTGATCGTTACAGCATTGGTTGTCGAAAAAAGTCAAATTCCAATGTATTCTTTAATTTGCACACGAATATCTAATAAGTGCATAATATTATGTAGCATCTTTCTTTGCATGCATTTCTTTCCTACGATTTTCGTGCGTTAACGGTCATATTGAGTTATACTTCCTTAATTTTGATTTCAGATGGATTAGTAATGAGAAATAAGAAATCGATTTAAATCCTCCAATGCCCAGTTAGATACTTTCCTGTAATCTTCTTTTTGTGTATTTAGCGAATTTAATATTTATAGAATACCTTGGACTACATTATGTATGTGTTATACAAAAATTATGTATACGTCTATTTAAGCAGGTCAGTAAATTTTATTTGCACTGGCCCAAAGTGTACAACATGAGTCATATATACAATGTACACCTGTATGAAAGTAGCTGAAGTGGTGAGGTATGTATTTTCTAATGTAAATTTCAATTGTAAAATATATGCATTTCTATCAATTAGATCTAATTGGAAATGTCCGTGCAATAAGATAATATGTATAATTGCCAAATGGCAAAGAATAAATTTAATAAAAAATATTGAGCACTTTTGCTCCACCAAATCGCATGCATATGTAATTCAATATGCCTACTTGGAAACTCTTTAACAATGCAAGATGGTCGACAATGTCCAAAAAAGGTTGGCATTATTATTGGAATAGTTTATTGAAAGCTATACCCCTTTTATAAAAGTTGGCAGACGTGTTGTGCAGAGCAGCAGAGGGACATAAAAAGCAACAGGAACATTCCACGAATACTGCGTGACTGTTCGTGCACGGCATGTAATGTCGATAAGAAAGATTTTACAGCTGAGAAATAGAAACGTTTGTGTCAACATGTCCGGGACCCATTTAGTTAGTTAGTATTCTTGCCAGATCCGTTGTAACTGCCCGGCTTATTTTATCTAGCGAATTCCAGCCCAGTAGCAACGTAATATATAGGTATAGACGCTCAGGAAGGAAGGATAAGGATAGCAACTCTGTAACTCCAAACCAACCAAAATGCGTCGTAGAACTGTCCTTTCTTTCTACTTTTCGTGCTTAGTATTCATCTCTAGTCATTTCAATTCGACGCTTTTTCCTTCTCTTCCCATAGCACCACCATCACCACACCACCGTTTCCTGGTTATGGTCTGGCTCATTTATCTCAAGCTCGAAAAGATCCGATCTTATTCGACGGCGGCGGTTTCATAGACTTCCACAGATTGTCCATGAAATGGGCAGCATATACTTAAATCCAAAATCTATAATATTATGCTTCTTTGGCATTTATTCTATTTGCATGTCGTATAGAGTAGGCCTCTCGCGCGCGACGTTCTCTCGGTGAATAAAAAAAACTCTTTCCGTGCTAAGAAAAAAGGCTCTCTCTTTGCAGTCAATAAACGTACTAGTGAGAGTTACTACTGGTAAATGTAATAATCCATATTATTATATGCGCGTGGTTGTGACAGCTATAACATATATTATACTCCTATTCGACATGCAACCGCTCCCATCCCATTAATTTGATGATGTAGAAGTACGTAGTAACGTTCATGAAAACTTTCAACTACCGGACCACGACCACCACATATCCAACATAAGTGCCTAGTTAATGATTTGTATTAGAATATTATGTTGTTCGTTACATTTACAAAAACTAATACGACAATGTGTCATCCAAAAGAGGAGTACATTATATATCGAATATTATCTTATCCATTCCTTACTCATCAATAATGCAGGATGTCACCAACTCTACTGCCTTGCGCTTAAATACAAATATTGCTTTATTGCATGCTTACTGGCGTTATTGTTAGCGAGCTAGTGTCACTTTTTATCTTTCACATATGTGGCAATGTACGGGAAAAGGTACACTATCTTTTTGTTGGCCGTTGCAAAGTTGTATGTTCGATGCATGTGCCGAACATACAATTTTCCAACGGCCAACAAAAAGATAGTGTACATTTTCCCGTACATTACCACATATATCATTTCGCATAATCCACCAAGAGCTCGTTTTCATTTTCCTGTCCATTAGTACCACATGCTGATGCCACATTCCAATTTTCAAAGTAATTAAGTAAATGCATACCAGTTGGAGCACTAAAGTCAACCACAGTTGTGCAAAATAGTACACATACTCCAATGAAACGGCAGGGCAGGGAGAGATGTATAATGCATAATATTGGTAATGATATCTCACACTCTCAACCCATACGAAATAAAGAAAGCTAGGCTTACGCAACTCACTAAAGACGATGTACAATAACGAACACAAAAGTATTTTCGAAGAAATTGTTCTTTGGCAAACATCGAATGCTGATTAATCCGCTAAAGTTTAAGCATTTATGAATGGGGGTAATCTTAAAAGCTTCACATTTTTCTAGAAAACACTGCATGATTGATTGTAGACTTTGACTAGCAAATTAACGATAGGCGAGAATCTAGAAAAGGTATGATATGTTGGTATTCTTCATTATCTGCATGTGAGGTGCGACCACATTTCTCATCTGCTGCACGCACTACGAAACACTTTCTTATATAGAAAGAAAACGGAAGCGTACGTTTTTGAAATTATCCACCTTCCAATAATAATAAATCTACTATGTATTCTAAATTATACTGGTTTTCGATAGAGATCTAATCAATTTTCCTTTTTGAGATTATGACTATGAGGTATGAAGACGATGATGCTCTGACTGACTGGTGTTGTGTGTGCTATGTGAAATGAAACAAGGAACACATATAATTTGAGCATGGTCGGATTTTATGCCGAACTGCATGCCCCAGCAACGGTAGTCTTGCCCAGCTCGAGAGTGTCCGACGCCGCATTTATACTCTCCTTCTAGAACAATAGCGATAATCTTTCGTAATACAATGGACAAGAAAGACAAAGGATTAGAGAAAATTTGTAGTTGCTTACGGCGCAAGTTCTCAATGGCGATTTTTCTCTCCAGCAAAGAAAATTAGGAATGACGAATGCAACAGTGATTCAATAATAACACGATACTAATTCATAGATCTATACGAATTTACTCACACATCGTAGCTTACTCAACGCAAAATATGATCAAATTGTACGAGTGATTGTATTGTATGTACATAGACTCTATGTCATAGAGTTTCTGAACATCAAATTTGCAAACATACTAATTAAAGACTAGTATTTGCTCTCGTCAGTAAATAAATCTCATGAAATAACCAAAAAATTACATGACTGGACCATTAGACTCATGTCAGTAAATACAGCTTTAAATGGGACATTGACTCAAATACGGTAAACATATAGTTTCACTCATGAATTTGACTACGTATTAAAAATAAACGATATTTAAGAAATTAGCAAATAAATATATGAATCGCGATATAAAATGCTTCCAAAATTTCAGTAAATATTATGGCAATGTGTATGGTAGAAACCCAATAAGACCATTATTGTAAATCATACTTTGTTACTTATGAATGTTTTAAATTCAATTTTGTGTTCTAAAAATTATATGACACTTGCGGTGTAGGCAACTACCTCTTTCAGCCTAAGCTGTCACCTTTTTCTTCCTTTGTTCTCCAAAAGATTACCGCTATTGTTTATGAGGAGATTATTTTTGCGGCGTTCACTACTTGCGTGCTCGACTAGTGATTCCCAGCAACATAGTAATAATTACTTCGCTCCTTTCTTTTTACAATTATGGGCAAAATGGTTCGGAGCGAATCAAATATGGTTGGCATCCTGATGGAGAAACGATGTGTGAATGCAATATATACCTATGCGATGTAGATAAAATATGTTACATAATAAACAACAATGCGCACATGCAGTCTTTCAAACGCTGTTTTTTAATCTTTAAAACACATCCACTTAATATGTTTTTAAAGATTTTCATTGTAGTTTGTGTGATAAAGATATTTACGATTTTACGCGTTCAGACCACACAGCAGCATCGCATCACACGCAGCGCTGTGCACCACACGGCAGAGAAGCGGTTCAGTGTATACAAAATGACCGTGGAAAATGGAAGTCACCTACATCGATTTACTTTTCAATGGGAATTTTTGATTTTTTATTAAACAAAATGTTGAGAATATTTTTTTGCCGTGTTTGTTTGTACGAGTACTTTAATGATACCACATATAAAAGGAGCAAAAGGAAAGAACGCGTAAGTAATTTTTCTACGTTGCCATCTGAAGCGCAAAAATGCTCCGTGTCGAACTAGCAAGCAGCAGAATATTCACCATGATTATCATCTCATCATCCCCGGCAGTGCCGTGGCATGGCAGATGATCTTCTTCACTATATACGCACAAACAACAAGCACGTTATATACGTATCATTATTGTTGTTGTGTCGCCAGGCCGTCGTGGTGGAGCCTGACTGATATGATGATGTCTGGATTTAAGATTTGGAATGATGGAAGATTAGCTGATTATATTATACACACAGGAGAGAGAGAGCAGAGGGAGAAGTTAACAGGCGAAAACCCTCCATTTTATTGGACTTCTTCTAAGCTTGCTTGCTGAGTTTGTGCTGCTGCTTTACGAGGAATAAACACGGAACAAAAACTTAACAAGTTATGCGAAGGAGAGTTGTCGTGCTGCTCTCGTACTCATGTCGTATTATTATAGGAGATAGATAATGGTATGCTGAAATGAGATGAGAAGTCTAGGCATTTAAGCATTACGATACAAAGTATCTATTTCAATGGACTCTTCTTTTATTGACCATCACCACAAACCCATCCAATCATCGTCATCATGCTTTTAAATGATAAGGAGGAAACACAAGAAGATCAAGATTAAAGGAGAAATCCATTTTTTGCATATTACTTTTAAGAATATGATGGTTGATGGTGTGTGACGTTGACGTTTCGTCCGCTGGAGGTATGCAGCGCGTCCACACAAGTAGTGTACTCCGTACAGCAAGCTTATTTTGTGTCCTGGTAAATAGTTGGGCGAAAGGAGGAAGTTTTGGAAGTGGAATGTAATGGCATGTTAATACAATATACAACGTTGTCAGTATAAAAAGGTAATACGCTACAGTCTTTTTTGCTCATCTATAACAATAATAATGAGATGAGGGTGATGATACGACATGAAGGCTCCCGACCACAAAAATATACATTTGTTAAAAGGGTGGTTGACTGAGAGTCGTGAAATTCCATCTTCTTGAAAGAATAATAATAGAATGAGAAAATGCGTGTTGCCCATAAACAGAGACGGGGCGCTATTGAATCGACATGTAGTAGTAATTCCTTTCTGGACGTTATGGGCTATTTGTAGCAAGTGCATCTATTTCTCAGAAGCATCTCTGCAATATAAACAGATATCTGAAAGTTATGCAGTGGACAAGTGTATGTGCAGCAGCAGCAGCGATGATACGATGACAATGTCAAGTCACTGTTCTAGCTACTAGATTAATGTATGTATATCGCTCGGTTGGATGTAGTATTAAATTCCTGCGGAGCAGAAATATGTCCTGCATCCGACGTTACGTATTCCTTAAATCGCAGTCGTGGTTGACGAGAGTTCACAACAAACAGACAAAAGCATTTCATCGACTCATTCTTTTTTATACGCTTACTTGGCTCCTTCCTTTTTATTATACTTTTTCAAGCTCTTTTGCTAAAATCCACAATTGACGATGATGATGATGGTGACTAACTGAGTCAGTGAGTGAGAGAGAAAAGGAAGAGCAGAAAAAAACGTGTGTGCAATGTGTACGTGTATATTATATAGAGAGATAGATGATGGCATACAAGTAAATAGTATGAGTAAGCACAACAGTAAAACCAGAGGGATGAAGAAGGATGCATATAATACATATTAGGCTCTTAAGTTACTTATTCACTTTCTTCCTCTTTTTCTTCTCAAGAGGGGAAGAAAATTCCTCCTTTCTGTCGTTCCAATCCAACGACTGACTCATCATCAACATCATCACCACCAATATGCCGCCATCCACAATACGAATGGTAAAAGTATGAAGTTGGGAGTATGAGTGTACTGCATACAGGAATTGAAAGGGAAAAATAAGGACCAGGAAAAACACATCACACAACCACCATAATAATGTAGTATATAAAAGTGGAGCCCGAAACAGCTTTCTCCTCTGAAAGTAAAAGCGACCAATCTCTAATAGCTATATGGGAAAGTATATTATGCAAGTAAAAGCCAGCTCAGAGTCTTGAGTGGTAACTATTATTGAAGTGGAGGAATGGGAGGAGGTAAGGAAGGAGGATGTTATGAATATATGCATTTCGTTTTTTGAGAAGGAAAAGCCATATTACTATGTGTCGTGTGTATGTATTTTGGACATATAAGAAAAAAATTGGTGGATGTTGTGTATGTATGCATTTGTACTTGTGACTTACAAGAAGAGAAAAGCAAGGAGAAAGCAGAGACAGAACCAAGGGCAATCGAGCTAGTCTGAGTGTTTGCTGTTGTGTAGAAGAGAATATAAGATTGCGGGAATTCATCCGTCTCCCACCTATATCCGCGCCTTTTACATGCAAGGAAAAGAGAAAGAAAACGTTATATATCTTGCTTGGAGTTCAGAGCTAATAGGAATATGTAACGTAAAATGGATTTTATAGGGATTTTTAGATTTTATAGGCGGGCGCATAAGAAAAAGTACATTTTATACTGAAACTTTAAAAATGGAGACGAACTATGGAATGGAAATGGAAGTAAGTTATAAGAGTAAGGTATAATTTTTTATGGAAGGGGTTTTAATGGTAAATACATTGTTGTAGTTTTTCTTCTCATCAGAGAAACATGGCTCGCTCTTGGTTTTGTTCCTAGGATGAATGCTTTGCTGTTTTCCTCTTATGCTGCTGGCTGAAGCCAACGATATACGAGAGACCACTCGTAACCACTTGCACTTCCATGAACTGACTGGTTGGCGATGATGGTAACAAGTAGTCGTTGTCGTGTGTTTTTTTTCTCGTTCTATGCTGCTGTTGTTGGATAGATATAATTTCAGACATTTTTTGAATCATATCAAGTGTGAGTCTCTCACAAATATATGTACGCTATTTTGCTCTGCTCACTTTTCCCAGAGTCTTGAAACTAGTATATTATGTAAGTATATATACTGAGCCAAAAGTGTTACTCCAGCCAGCCAACCAACCAGTTTATTTCCAATATTATGGAGCAAAAACGAATGTCTCTCGTCTTATTCATTCACTCGGAAACTTCACCAGACAACTTCGCACGGTACTGGTAGATTCGTCTTGTTTTTTATAGATATTTTCCCTTAAACTTTGATACTCGGGCAGCCTCTCTTACTAGATGTAAACGTATAGAGAGAGATAATATAATTTCATACAATTTTGATACGATTACTGTTGGTGTTGACTCTGTGTTATGCTTGATAATGCATTTTTAACACTTTTATGCAACAGTTTCCCCCTACTTTTCAAGGTCTTGTGTTTATGAAGGACAATTATTATTACGTTTAGATGAGATGAAAAGCACTCTCGAGAGTTTGTACATCAGCATAATTAAAAGCACAACATATTGTGTGTATTGCCAAGTAATGTGAGCTAAGATCTTGTTTCTTCACAAGCGTGGCAAGTAGATAGGTATGCAGACATCACAGACATGAATTGCGATTGTCTGGTCATTGTTGAAAAACTGGAGTAGGAAAACTTTTCCATGTTCGCCGAGTTTCCACTCTACTTTGTGGCAAATTCTAAAGGAATGCAATGGCTGTCGCGCGAATAACTACATGTTATGAAATTGTAAAAACTTTTCAACAACGGCTTTGTATCAATTTTTTCATTGATGTATATTTGTTGGTATTACATAATATAGCCAAAGAGTACATACAATAAACCGGATATATACTATAAGCCAATGAAAACGAAGCTGACGAGCGTGCATAAATTGCCGATCATAATGACAAGCAGTATTCTTTAGCTTCCCATAAGAAGAATGTAGCTAAAGTGAACCGATTATGGTGAAGATTACGATTATGAAGACAAAATATCCTAATCTTCCTCTCAACGCTTCATCCCTTCGGGGGACTGTCACCCTAAAATGAATGAATATTGACTCCCACACTAATAAAATGCCAATAAAAACTTGCTGGCAATATTACCGTTAATGTATTATGTTTATAAATTTATTGGGATCAAAAACTGCATAGTATTTCCTATAACATTGAGCACGGCGGATTGACCCAAGAACCTTTACGCCGAATTTTATTCAAATAAACTTGCGTGTTAATATTTATCGTGTCTACAGACGGACATACGGAAAAACACGACAAAGACAATAAGATTAAGGTACAAGTATGTGTCAGCAACATAATAATTCTAGCAATGTATCATGTATGTTTGAATTGTTTCGTGATTGTTTTAATACAATGAAACATCCATGTAGGTATGTCTGTAGTGTGTAGATATGTATGCTCTATATGGTATAATACCTGACGAGAAACTAGCGTCCATTAGACTAGCCATGTCATCATCATCATCATCATCACGCCTCAGAAATAATAGTATAGAAGAAGAAGAACGAAGCAAATTCTTCAAGTATGCATGCATGTCTTCTGAATTATTTCTTATCGCCATTGCTTTTGGCTCGGCTTCGGCAAAATATAGCCATCAACCAGCACTGAAAAAGAAAGAAAGCACAAACACACTGTACGACGACGGCAGTACATAAAGTTTTGAATTTTTTCTGCTAAGGAAGCGAGTAATTACCGGCCACCACCAACCAACCACTACCATCGTCATCACCGCGTGGAGGAAACCAGTATGGGCCTAAAGAAGCTTTGACTTTTACGCTGATCCATCCACTAAACTCTCAGAGAAAACTGGACAACAATGTGATGTGTGAATGCCTTCTTGCATACAAGGAATGTATAAACTTGTTTCTACTATGTGTGTGTTTCTACTACGTGAATGCGTGCTTGATACTTATGAAAACAGTACAATTGAAAACAAAATGCATTTACTTTTATTTTATTACCAACGACGAATGCATGAGAACAAGAACTTGCATATACATACATACATTATACACAATTGTACGATAATAGGTCCATTTATTCACAATTTCGACTATAATGCGTTAGTGTGGATATAAGTCATGAAATACCAACAGTCACAGACTCCGCGCGACAATGACAATTCACAATGCACATGAGCATTCAAATAAAATCTACCTTCAACTTTGAAAACATTTTTGCTCAAGCAAACTTTAAAAAAGCAAACTGGAGAAGAAGAAGCAGATTCAAAGGGAGACGCGAAAGAGTGCAAGTAATCCCATGATATTCCTTGTAGCAATTCATACCTTACCTGGGTACGTTCAAGCAGACTAACATTAAACAATGTGTTTACTTTGGTATGAAATACCAACAGTGCTGTGGCGAAGCTAGTGCTACTGCTGGTGGTGTTATAATAGGTTATAAAGTAACATCTCGTTCTCTCTCAGTTCGCTTGTTTTAAAGTACATTGCAGGCTTTTAATCAACAACTTTATGAAATCTTTAGATGGAAGGGTGGGAATACGAATGAGCATTAAAGACCGGAGAAACTTCTTTGTTGCTCACCTGCAGATGTCAGTCTACCTGCTGAAAATAATGCATGTACGGATTGAAGTTTTTCATATGTGTATTTTGTTGGTGACTCTTGCAACACATTGTTGTGTTCTGAGTTGAGTCGTATTTTGCTGGGGAGTTTTGATGAACATATTTTTCTCCAGGTATCAAATAAATGGTCAGAAAATGGTAAAAATTGCAATCAATGACTGTATAAGCGTTGGAATAGTCACCGCACGTTACATTTGAGAGATACAAAGATATTTAAGTGTTCAGAAATTTAATATTATTATCATACAATTATAACCGTTTTTCTCAAGAGAGAAGATGATAAGAAATTAATTTGTAAACGCTGCTGTCTGAAATTCAAAACTACTTTGAAGTTTTGTCGTGTACAGACAAACAGACAGGAAAGTAATATCAACATTTACGACAATAACAGCATAATAGCAATGACTCCGACACTAAACAAGTCCAGTCCCGACAGCTCCAAATAATGCAGCTGGCAGCTTATAATCCGTGGCGTGAGCGAAGGAGAAAAATTAACAAGTGCAATGAAATTAAGAGTGGTAAGAGTAAAAGGCAGGTTGTATTGAAACTAACTACCTTTAGCACGTAAGTCAGGTGCACATTGAATACTATAAGAGTAGGCTATTAAAATATCTATAACGGAATGGAACACAACGTTCACAAGGGGAGCAAATGGTGCGGGTATTAACAATGCATGAGTCAAAATCATATGCATGAAGTATGGAATTCTTATTACATCGTGAATGTGAACAATCGCAACGAAAGGAAATGGGCATGCAAGAGTAGTGGCATGTATAAAAGGAACAGAGTATGTAGTTGTGGTATATCATGGTATCAATAAATAAGTAACCTTCCTCCTCTTTTTCTCTTCCTTCCAGAGAGTGCTTCCATTGTTTGTCTCCTTTTATAAATCTTTTGAATATTGACACCTTTCAGAGAGGAAGCGTATACCGACCGAAGATGATAAAGTATCAAGAAGGGGACAAGGGGAGAACCAAGAAGAGCGTTTTGGTCTCTCTGTAGAAAAAATGTAAATAGCTTTCTGACATCACCAGCAACGAGAGACTTTTTCATTATTTAGAACTGAACCAGACGGAAAGTTCTTTGTGTCTATTATCTTGAAAAAGTGCACTGCCAAAGATACTTTTCCAAAAAACAGTGATTTTTATTGATACTGAACGGATAACAGTTTAAAACTTTTCATTTCCTTTTTTCGTTGGTAGCGAATGGTTATTGCTTCTTAGAGCGGAATGGATTGAAATGGACCACTGCCCACTTTCAAATGTATTCATGATTACATGCAAGGGACGGGGCCAAGCCTCGTTTTATAATACTGGACCATTTGGTTCATCATAATAATGTAGTGAAGGGCAATTGATAGATTGATTAAGCAAGATATTATTATAGTCAAAGAATCAAGAGGAACGTAGACGGGGTCATATCGTTTTCTAGGAAGTTTCCTTATTTGTTCATAAACATTTCTTGCTTATGTCTGATTCTTGGCATGACTTATCGGCGCAAAAATTGGATGTGAAATCTAATGTAGATGAATTGCAAATATGCATTGGTCAATTGAAATCCTGGGAGTGTATTGGAAAGTGTCTCAGTCAAAAACTACCCAAATATATGCTTATGTAAAAGATATATGTCCAATATTCATACGTGTAGATTCTCCATTACGTCACGCTCGACCGTTGAACGTGGCTTTTAAATATTTTTTGTAATTTGATATTGATCAACATCATCATGATTTTGTGCTTGGCTTGAGTTTCTACTTAGCTTTCAGATATACAATACATGCGTATGAAGGTAGGTATATACCCAAATAATATGTATGCCTACTCTACTATGCCACGGTGGTCGTAGTAAAAAATGTATTCATGTGAATGCGAGTATCATTCCTTACCCCATCCCTCTCTGGAGTCCATTTTTTCTGGACACTTGTGTGGTTTAAAAGTGAATTCCCAAATCACTTTACGGGATGCTCTTCCATAACGTAATGGTTTCATTCGGGGATGATAGGTTTTATATGCTTTGTACCTAGATATGTGTGCACATCTCGTGAGTAGGTAATGGTGAATCCAGTGAAATACGGAATAAGCCCTAAAACTCTTTATCCATAAACACTACTATAACAGGTAGAGAAGTACTTTTATCGTATAATAAGACTAAACGAACTACGCAAGAATTCAATGAAATCTATATACCTAAGCATTTATTTCATATAACACCGAAATGTAATACTAAAATTGGAATTCGCTCGTATTATCACTATTAATGTAAGTAAGTTAAACGAATAAATTGTACAGAAGACCGAAAACGTACCTGCTTTATAGATTGATGTCTTTAAACTTTCATTAATCATTTATTTCTTGCTCAAATGCATATGCATGAGAATAATCCACCTAAATGACACTACTATACAGCAAGGCATTACTTTTGCAAAACTGTAACGAGCTCGACTTAAAATGACCCACCCACAAAGACGGGCGCACAGACTTAAACTAAAGTCTAATAAGTGCCGCTGGGGTACATGCACTTAATAATAGGGAGAAAATAGGGTTTCTGCTGCCATGTGTGACTTTTACTGAATCATACATAGATTGATAACAAGGAAAAACGTTGGCTACAATAGTGGCGATAGTAGTGCAGTGGTGGTGGGATGCATTATGGCAGGTTGTATTTGACGTTAACAAAAAGGTGATATACGATCGGATAAGGTTAGTTCTTATTGTGAGCGGTTCATATAAGTGTCATGTATTATTGGGTGATAGACCATTTTACAGGCATTCACAGGACATTTTCACTCAGGCTTTACTACAAACTGCTCCCGTCACTGCGACTGCACTGCCTGCCTGAACCTAGCTTGCTGGCTAGGTAAGAGCAAGGTGGCTCTCCTCTGCAGGAACGGGGAGCATCGGAGGAAGGCTTTACTATGTGTAGATGATGATGGTGTGATATTTGTCTGACTGACTTCAAGTCAGTGACTTGAGTGAGCTGTGTGTAAGGTGGCTTCTATAAATGAAAGGAATCGTTCGTTTCGTAGTTCGTTCGGTTGTTAGTTGCCCGTGGTGTTTCGTCCAACCATTCGTAGCTTGGTCGGTCTTCTCCTTCGAAAAAACATACTATTTCCAATTCCTGTCTCCTATGCAGTGTCTCACTGAGCAGAATGGTGTGATGGCTGTATGTTGGTGGTGGTGGAACGTTTACAACAAGAAATACTCTCTGCTTGCTTATCGCTATAAAGAATCCTTTTGTAAAGTTGCAGCATTTCTCTCTAAAACTATATACATACGATATGAACTATTTACTTAAAAATATAAAAAGCAATGCTCTGTTCACTGCTCACCTAATACTTGACTTTGACTAAAGTGAACGAATGAAAGGAGGAAAAATTCATTCCATATAAGAAAAGAACAAGCAGCAAACAGCAATGTCCTGTCCTCGCCGCGTAGCCCTGAACCTTTTCATGAGAAGAAAAGAGAGAGAGAAATCATCATGTTGTTGCTGCTCCTGCTGCTGATGATGATGACGACGTGCTCACGATACCACTCAGGCATTCGCATGTTTGACGCTTGTTTCGGACAACCGATCCTCCTTTAAACATGCACATATTTCCATTTTACTCCCTATCCATCCATCCACTTACTCGCCATTATGTACTTAAGACAAAAAGGAGAAATGCCTATTCCACTGACTTATTGCTACCGAGTTAAACTTTAGGTAGAGAGAACTACGTACTTGATATTCGTCGTCAAAAAACAAAACACAAATGTCAACAACAACATAAAACGCGTCGCAAAAAATAATAATGAAATCCCATTTATTCACAGAAGCACATTTGTACTTTTTATTTATTTTCTCGTAACGTAGATTATTGTATGAGTGAAATGTATACATACATGTATGTTGAGCGGTAGTAACAGTACAATGTATTAATATATATGTCCTTTATTTAAATTATATTCTACATTTAATATCGATGGCCTCCATTTATTTATGCTTTGCTGTTGCGGCTGGGCCGATAGACACTGAATCTTCATGTTTATATGCTGTTTGGTTTTAGTTGGCTACCCGGTTGGCTCCAATTGATAGGTAAGCAAAAAATTATATTACCTATGTCAATTATACATACTTTTCTAATGTCTTTGTTCTCCCTTCTACTACCGCTCTCGTTACAGCTATACCAGTAGTAGCACCAGAAAAAATATAAGCTTGAGTAATCCAAGAAGGTGGTTTGGTTGGTTTCGCGTTTGGCGGCTTGGTCCATCTTTGGGAGAAAAAGGCTGGCATAAAATTCAATCGGTTACTGTTGTTTGCTTGTAACCAGAAACCAAGAAAGATACTTGCTGGGTAAACACACACGATTTTATAAAATCCATAATGTGCGAATAGTAGTGACTATGCTATGGATGATGAAAAGTTTTTTTTTGCTAACCAAAATGTTTACACAGTGTGTAAAGTTTCAAGATAATGTTCTGTATGTGCTCATAAAAACATGCAACTGGCAAGTTGACTGAATGCAGTTATGTTGAGTGACATTTATTTCACATGTTAACATCTGATCATGTGCTTTATCTTACTTGGGTAAAACATCCGTGTACACAAATAAACGAGAAACATAATAAAAAATGTGTAACTCTCATTGGTACACCCGGCAATATATAAAATATTTTGTACCAACCATCAAAATGTTTATTCTATTGATATGGACTCTCGTGTAATGCAATCACGGTTGTAAACACACATCGTGCCAATTCCAAAAAAATGTACTTCCAATTGCAAATCAAGCTTCCAGACCTAAATAACATGGAATCGAGTGTATAACGGCAAGCAAACCAAAGTTTGGTAAGAAAGTGTCATTAGTATAAAAAACTCGCAGAGCATTCTTGGGTGTTCCATGGAACAATATACTTTTACTAGATTGCTGTAGATTTCACTGATTCCCATGTTTTTCTGTGCGTGCTGTAGATAAAGGTAAGAAAAAATGTTCGTTCGGTTCGCTTACATATATAGACGACGGGATGGTGGAATGCTCACTTTAGTAGGTTGTTCAATGTTCGTTCGTATGAAAAAAAATTCAACTCATGGAACTTTATTCCTCTTTACACTCCGGAGTACATGTTCCACCTTTCTGCAGATATTCCAATTTCCGATCTGGAATTCCATCCAGTTACACAGCATTAACATACAGGTATGTCCAGAACATCAATTACAGTGTGAAATGATTTTCTCGTGTTTTTTTTCGTTCTATCGACAAGAATGCAATGGAAATTATAATAAGCTTCTGTGTGATTGTATGACTTTGCATCACACACACATCCAACAAACAGCATCCAGCCGCCTTAGGCAAATCAGGCCGACGTACTAGCTGCCAACAAGCAACCATACTCTTGTCAGATGCAATTGAGGTGGTACAAATACATCGTGGTACAGTGAATTCAAATCCATGTTTGTCGTATATATACACAATTTGGTTTACAATAAGATGATATTGATGATAGAGGTATCATCATATCATCATGCTCTATTGGTATAGCATAGCGTATAATGGGATGCATGTACCAAGCCACATTAATATTGACCCAAACATGTAACTTTAGCAGGCAGGCATACAAGCATGCTTGGCATGATGGTATGGAAGAAGTGAATTCAATGTAATGGAACAGTTTTAAATGCGAGCTGAGCTGATGAGTAGGTTAGGTATAAAGGTTAGGCCTGTCGTGAAGACTGGCATCTTTGTTGTAAAAAAACTGTGTTCCGTCTGCACGCTTCTTTCTGCCGTTTCCAATGATGAGAATATGAGCGTGCTCATTTTATGCAAGCGTTTCTTTCTGACTAACTTTTTGGTTCTCTCTCTCACTCTGAATTCCGATTCCAGTTCTATTTGATTACTACATATATTATAGATTATAATCTGTAAGGCGGTTGCTGATATTCATTTTTTTGTTTCTTATATTCTCTCACATTAGTTTAGAGTGTATTAAAAAGGGTTCAGTAAGCCGTGATATGAAATTGTAAGTGTTATATTCATAGGACTGTAAATCCCTGCATATACATACGAACAGGCATATAGAAGAGCGGTGGTTTCCTTTTACTAGCTTTCATCAAAAAGAAAATGCGATTTTCCAAGGAACGAACGAACAACCAAAAGGAATACATCGAGAAAGGGGGAATATAAAATGTACAATATACCTACCAACTTGTGCGAGTTTATGGTGGTGGTGGTGGTAGTAGTAGCAAAGCAATAGTAGCTTTGTTAGTTCGTAGTATTATATCATCATCATCAACATCATCATCGTCAACTCTTGCTCAAACCACACAGTCAACTGCTGCTTGAGCAGCTTTTGCTATGGGTCCTAGTAAAAAAAAACTCACGCTCGCTATAAAGCTCTCTCTGAGAAGAGAAGACACAAGTAAATAGAGCTGCGTACAAAAATATAGTAAAAGTGGCTCCAACTCAGAACGAACGAACGATACGCTGAGAAAGGGGTTGGTGTGTGAGGAGGTGGGCAAGTTCATTCATGGCACATAGGTTCTTGTTTCTGGGCTCTTTTCCATTATTGCCCTCTCGCTCACTGCTGTAGTAAAGTTTTTCTTTGCTTCAACCAGCAATAATAACTGCTGCTACTCTACTTATGTTTTAGGTACATAATATATACCTACATACACAGTCAATAAATAGGTGTCCGTGTCCATGTAGTCAAATTGTGTGCGAGAGAGAGGACCTTTCTATGAACAATATTTTTTCTCGCTGCCAAATATCCTTTAGCATTTTGTAACCCATTCAGGCTAGATGTTCAACATTTCAGTGAAGTGGGAAAGGTTCTTTGGCGAGATGGAGGAATCACTACCATCGTATAAATGGAATTGGAGTAGAGAGTGGAATGAGTAATAACAATAACGAACCGGAGAATAGAGGACGACAGAAAGGGTGTTATGGTCGTAGTAACAATGAGCACACGTACACCAAAGCGAACAAAACAAAAAGAGGCAAAAAGGACAAGTTACAGCAAAATTATAGATGAATCTTGCGTCTGTTGTACACATGCATGCATACTTAAATATGCACACAGTGGAGCTTATGGACGATTGACTGATAATTTCAAGCGTACAGACAAAAATTATGGTTTAAATAGTTTGCCTTTCCGAAACCTCTATATTTTGTACACAAAAAATTTCATTTAGTTTTACAACGAATATCAACACACAAAATTATGACGATTATATTGGTTACGTTACCTGAAGAAACAGGTTAAGAATTGTACGGGAAAATATTCTCGAGCTGGATAAAGATTATAATGTGAGTATTTATTCACACAAGAATTTCTTCTCATTTTACGTTTGCTTTATAATAGATTGAAATTGAAAGCATATTCTTGTGCTGATGGAGAATTAGACCTGTAGTTAGCATGTTCCAAGACTGAGTTTAGGGGAAGAAGAAGCATATTTATTCATTTCAAGGTTTAGAATGGACAAAGCATACTTTTTGGCTACTTGACTACCTGCTATCAAGCATACCATTTTTTCAGATTTGTTCTCAGAAGGGCTAAAGCAGCACATTTATACTAGGACAAGCAATAGAGACTGGCTTATGTTTGTATTTGTATACCACATACTTAGGTATTATGTATGTATATACGGGTCTACTGACTTGATATCACGATTGGTTTCTCAAATAAAAAAAGCAGCAAGAACGAAAAGACTCAGTTCGGTACTTGTCGCCGACCGCTTCGTGGGTTCTTATACTTTACAGCCTTACTTTAAGTGCAGCTCTACCAGCGTCTAGTGATGATGATGGTATAATAAAAACTCTTATAAAACTGTGTGGTATTTACATTTGTTAATGATAATGTGATCCACAATGGTCGATTTTGGTTATACTACAGGAATATGATGCATTTATAATATCGTTTACATGCAAAAATGTTGATTTTCATAAAGTGTAGCGGTGAAACCGAAAACGCGACGGATTGAAAAGATTGCTTCGCGTTGCCTACAACTAAAACAACAATATTCTGAACTTCGGTTGTTCTTTTGTAGCTAAAGGAAGATTATTTTAATTAGGCAATTAAGAATATCGATGTAAGGGAATTGTTATTAATGTATGAACCTGGGGCAAGAATTTATCACTGACTTTTCATTTAAAAGATGCATCTTGCAAACAACAAAACAACAACGATAACGCGACAGCATGAAGCGTACCCACTGACTCATCTGTTTGCAAGCTTGTTATTTACTTTAAATATGAAATGCAAACGTTTTAATTTTGGATCAACCATAAAAATTAAAATCAAATTTAAGTGCGAACTATGTATATATCAACTTTTTGTTCTTTTAACACAGTATTTACCTAATACAAATAAACTCTCATTATCTCCCGAATCTTGTAGCGTTATGGAATTGTATATATGCCTTTATGGAATTTAATTCCATCCTGCTTTGCCACAGGACATTATAAAAGCAAAAAAGCACATTAAAAAACTCCAATCAATCATACAGGCGAGGATAAAGTTACCAAAGTAGACCTGTGCTATACACGATCATATAATCAGATATATAATGCACGAGGCAAATAGATATAATATATATTCTTCTCTCCTTGTCTGTGTCATAACTCTCATCATCATAATACACGATAAATCCAGAGAGGTACAATCCATAATAACCTGATACAAAAACAACAACATGAAATTATTTTCTTTAAGTATGTACGTATACTGTGCTTAAACAAGTCTACTATAGACGTATATTCATACAAATATGTGGCTCTTCATCGTGTTATACTATATGCATATATATATTCCAACAGCATAACCATTATAATAACATCATTCAACCAAGAATAATCATCATCATCATCATCATGCTCCCGTATCGTAAGAAAATAGTAAATGTACCTTTTTTCTTCCTTTACTACGAAATACAAATAATATACGACTAGTTCTCCGCTGCTTTGGTTGTTTCCTTTTTATATTATGGAGACATGGATGACGATGATGATGATAGCATGATGATCGTGTGTACTGACTGAGTAAATACATCCAATCTATACGTATAGATATATAGGCACATACAAAAATTGTACGATGATGATGATGATCACTCTCCTGCTTACTACTATTTACTATAGATCTTTTCTTATTCTGTGAACTGACTGACTGATTGTAAGTTTGCTGTGTGCCATGTATGAAGGTAACCGTGTAGAAATTTTTGTGTGTATATAGAGATGTGGTGGTGTGGTATTTGTAAAAAAACGTAACAGTTTATGAGCGTATTTTGTATGCGTCCTTCTCCTCTCCGCTGCTATAGCTTTTGCTGCTGCTTGTTGTTGTTCCTTACTACTTACTTACTACTACACAATACAAAACTTCTTTCTCTTTTTTCGTCTTCTCTTCTTCTCTCTTATTTCTTACGATTAGCAGAGCTCGTGTGTGTACTTCGTCTCTCTCTCCCTCTCTCTCTGTCACGACAAGCTTGTACTCTTGTTTATAGCAAGTTTGTAAAAAGGTATTGTATCATAGATTTCGGTTATGTTGTTGTGTGTGCGCGTCTCTCTCTCACTCTATCTCTCTCCTTCTACTCACACCAAAACCGTATTACTCCTACCACACGACAACGACGGATACCTATGTATCCTTGTGCATGACTCTGTTTTTGGTACATTGTATAATACAAATAATATAATGCAATATAATATGTAAAAATGCTGCTGCTCACTCAGCTCAGCTCACAGCAGCAGCAAAAAGGAGAGAACATAACAGACTGGTTAGATGTGAGAGAGTTCTCTTGTGTTTCCTCTATGAGCAGTGAATATTACAGCGTGATATTCTGTCTGATGTGCTTTGTATGTGTGCAGACTAAAAATCCCTGATATAATAATAGTGAGTGAGTTACTGCTCTACCACTATATATACTCTATTCTCCACTACTGCTCCGCTGCTCCTGCTATTTACCATCATCATCATATCATCCATACTCCATACTATTCTCTTTTAGTGGAGAATCTCTACTACTTATTCTCAACATGACTGTGTTGTGTTAGTTTGGTCCTGCCTGGTGATGATGATCATGAAGAATATGATGATCATACTACTTTGCTTACCTTTACGTACTTATTGCTACTTCTCACTGCTGAGTTGATACATAACACCAGAGGAGAGCAGTGAGTTCGGAGATACTGAAGAAAAAAGAGAGAAAAGAGATACAAGAATTTTTTTCGTGTGTGTTGCGTGTGTGGTGGTGTAGTGTGTGTGTGTGAAGACGAACAACACAGATCATCCTCTCGTAAAACAAAAACAATACACAAAGTTCGAAAGACAGGAATTTTTCATTGTTGTCATCTTGTTCAGTTTTCCTCAGGTTAGTTAATCCTTTCTTTTTACATTGTACTATCATGTCTTTACAGTTTTCTCATTATTTTCTTTCTACTACGTCTAATGACCAATTTCATTGCATAGTTAAAAAACAAGTAGCATAATAATATGTGGTTGTTGTGTGAATAAGTGTAAATGTCGGCTTCGTCATTAGTAAGTTTATACTTTTGTATTATTGATTCCTCTCTATATTTGGTGTTATTGTCGTTACTGTTTTAAGCGATAGGTGAGTTGGGCCTAATTATGGTTTATATATAAGTACAGGAGCTGTTTAGTAATTATTATTCATAACTTAACGCTCACCGAAATCGTTAATAGTTGGTAGAGTAGGAACAACATTTGTTGAGTTGTCTGAAAAATGGAATGCATGTGGCATACAAATGCAGTAAAGAGTGCGTCTTTTAGTACTGAGCAATGATCGGTTTTGATTTTCTCACAGTGACTAAAGTGGTTGTTGCTTTGCATAAGGAAAAATTAGGCACGAAATCTTAGGTATTTATTGTGCAAATCTATCTATAGGTGGATGAATGTCTCTGTGGAAGAGATAAATGTGCACAAATAAGGCAGGATGGAGGGTAATAAAATAAACAGGAATGAAATTTATTGATCTTATAATAATATGTAAGTATTATATTTATGTATCTTCTCCTAATTGGTCTTGTGTTGACGTATATAGAGGAATTGAAAGTGATTTTGTTGTAAAAAAGACCATTGTCTCAAGTTTATGCTGTAGTATATATAATTTTTTGTGATCATGAACGGGCATTGTATTCATTTATAATGTGACCTATCGTAACTATTCACGCAAGTAAAATTAATTTCACGTTTCATTCAAATATGGATTTATTGTTCAAACCGTGGGCAAATAATTGCTTTTTTACTACTCTGGTTATGATTAATTTGACAATGATGCGTTAGCAAGCAAGCGCAAGAGACACAGGTTTACTACGGACTCAACAACCTATTGTTTGTATTTTCAGTATACGGTATAACGCTATTTTTATCTTTATCGTCAATCTATTTTTTCGACCATAAAGCAAGTTATATTCAAGAACATTTTTTACCTATCATGGGCGAATTGTTACTACTCAAAAATTAGGAATATTATTGTCACAAGTGGAGAGTCACTGGGTGCATAACATTGATTTTTGTAAGAATTCGGTCGGCGTAGGAAATGTGCGTAGAACTGAAGCCAGAGAAAAGCAGACTTTTGTGTAGGTACTCAGGTTGACGTTGTGTACATACATACGGAGAGAATCTATTGTTAAAAAATTATACCAATTGGAACCTTATATAATTATGTGTGCATATTATATCTCGAAAACAGTACTGATTGATTCTTGTGTAACGTAGTCCTCGCTAGTGACTCAGTGACTGTCAAGTCAAGTTACAACAACAGGAGAATTGATGTCATTCAAAAATCTTGTCCCTGTCATCAAAAACTTTTGTTTGATGAATCTGATCAAGAAACCTCATTGTTCCAATGCAATGGTCTGTGTGGTGCGTGTATACACATTGTGAAGTAAAGCTTGTGTTCCCATCTCTTTGGGTAAGATATAAGTCTGTATACTGCATTTTAAAGGAGGAAAATAAAAATGTATAGGCATATTTTATAAATATTCATTGATACACTAAAGATATTATATAAAATGAGAATCCTCTGTTGACGATGTATGATTGCATAGCTGAACATGCACAAACGTACATTATTATTATTAATATCAGACTGAGTGGTGATGTTGGTTGGAATGTATGGCATACTACGATGTTCAGGATGGAACGTGCAAGGACTTAGGTAGCTTACTGTAAATCTGTATAGAAGTCATATGTATACACTGCACTCATAATATGTACATACCTACATGGCACTATACACATTTCCAACATGTTAATTTTTCCCCTTTTGCTGGATTATATAAGAGAAATAGTAAGAAATTGGAAACGAACAGGGAGCTTTTTTAGTAAGGCCCATCATGGACATGGTGCTGTTTGCATGGAGCACCAATATGTCTGTACTACGCGCATTTAATCGCAGTGTACACAAGTAATACAAACACAACTCATATTTTTACGATTATCAAAAGTGCAAAAGAAATCCAAGCGATAATACATGTACTACTTACTACAGTTATAAATGGATATATGGCTATTACGATAGATAAAAATATGTATGCATTATGTTATGTGCATAAACTTTATTATGATGATGATAATGATGGGTAGCTCTTCTTTTCTCGCATGAAATGACATACCTACACTGCAGCATCAGTAAGTAAAAGTAATAATAATGATAATAATGAGGATAAATAAAAAAAGTGGTATCATGTTCTTCTACCAGAGAACAATCAACATTTTATATGACACACACAAAACACAATCGCTTTACTTTTTTATGTATAAATTTATAAAGTGAGGCGACGGCAGTGATTCGTGGTAGTAGAGTAGTCGCGTTGTTGTAGTAGATTTTATTAGAATACGTAACTAACATAAAAACAGCAATTACAACTACCAATAATAATGTCCTTATAGATGCTAATGTTATCTTGCCCTTGTTAAAAGAGGAACGTAATACATCTCCTCATCTTTTAGTTGAGTCAAAGATTAATAATAATAGTAATGGATCTTGAAAACAACAGCTCATACCTTTGTACAAGAACTCATCATAATCATCATCATCGTTCCAAGTCAGAGTGTAGAGTCAAAAGGCACAGATATTTTCAAGTAGGTAACAAAAGATATTACATTTTTGTGTTCATTTTAAAGGTATTTATGTACCCGCTGCTGTGAGCAGACTGTGATATAGTTGAGATGATATAAGAAACAACATATGGAACCCAAAAGAAGATCCAATACATTGTACAGGAGTAGCGTAGTAAAAATTCTTATATTCGTGTACTGCATAATATGCGTATATAAGAAGCACTCCGCAATAAAAAAAACCTCTAAAGGAATATGTACCTATTGCAAGCAGAGAGTGTGTACCTACACATCTCATTCTTATTCTCCCAACTGTTATACTATTAGATATATATAAGCTACAACAAAGCAACAACATAGCGTGGCATCTTCATCACTATCATCACCAATATATATGTTATCCATGTTATGACGGTGTAGTAGCAGAGTCTCTCGTAGTCGTAGTAGTAGAGGCGTAGTAGTAAGTAGGTAATAAGAAAAAAGCCAGCATCAGACGAAAAGTGCGGATGGATGATATTGGCAGCAAACAAGAAAGTAGTATCAGAGTAAAAAAAAAAGAGGTAAAATGCAATGGAAATTAGAAATGAGTTTGTATGATGGAGTAGGTATATGTATCCTGATATGAAGATCATCATCATGATAGAAGAGAGGCAGAGAGACAGAAAGCTTTAAAGCAGAAGCCGCCTGACGACGTCGTCGTCATCATCATCATCATCGTCATATGTAGTAAGTAAAGTGGTAGTTGTTGTTTTGTTGTGCAGTCGTCTCCTCATCTCATCATCGTGGTAGTAGAAAAGTTGTAGTAATAATATTGAAGTGAGTACGACATAAAACACTACAAAATATGCATTATTATTACACTTTATGCTTGTATACATCAGAATCCGTGTCTCAGGCTGACTAACTGAATAGTAGTTGAGAAGCAAAATAAGCAAGCAGAGAAGAGTAGGGAAGATATAGCTTGTTTTTTGTGGTGGTGGCGATGATGATGATGATCGTAGTGCGAGTGCATAATATTATGTATGAGTTATGGTCACCTTTACAGTAAAGGTGTGTACTAGCATAGTAAGCACATATGGATGTTGAAGATACCAGGTAGAAAGAATGATAACGAATGTTGTATGAGAATGTGAGTCCCAGGTACACACACAAAAAAATTGACTCGTCAGTGCAATCCAGTCAAAAGGCAAAACACGGCGAGAGAAGTTACACAAAATGCATACATAACGTAACTCCACACATTATCGAATTCTTACATAAAACAACATCTTACCTTTTCCATTAACCCCTTTTTTACCATGCTGCTGGATGGTACATTAGTATATTTTCGTGGTGGTAGGTACCATTCTTACAAACTAGATATATGATGATGATGGTCAGACTGGAGATTTTCTCGAGATTCAGTCTGATGTACCTACATGCAAATAGGCAATTGTGTATAAGCAGGAACAACTCCATAAACAAGATGCTTATGAATAATATTTAATGGGCATTTCTCCTCTTATGATATGATAACAAGCAATATCAATATTCTCAACATGACAGGCATATTCCTTCTTCTTTTGAAAGTGAATATAATAGAAACACTCAGTCAGTCAGTAATACTCCATTTGCATTGTTTAAGCCACGTAAAAAATGCCAGAAGAATGGGTGGATGAATTGGGTAAATCATTGTATCATGATGATGTCCATCCTTTAATCCTTGAAACCATTACATTTGCATTGCGAGTTTAAACAAATGAAACTCAACGCTTAGTCAGCCTCCTGGAATTCCAATGCATAACTTGGGATTATAGCTGGTTACTGTGCTGTTGTCTTGTCTTAAAAGGTGCTCTCTAAAATATTGCATGAATATGGGCTTAGTACGATCTATAAGTATGAAAACATGTCTGAAATTTGTACAATGATTTGTATTCATGCGTGATGTATATCATAATTCACGAATCAATATATTTAAATTTTGATTTATTTCTCACGGCAGTAATTTAATCACTACCAATCACAAACTCAGCCTGATGTTATGAATGAAATTGTAAGTAGGGAATACCAACATTTTTTTGCGTTTTTCAAAGAAACGTCCACCATCAAAAAAATCTAAAGATGAAATTCAAACTGTATTGAAAATCTAATGTAATTGAAGACGGAGAGTAACTTTTGAGAATGAGATTACCAATTACCTTTTCTTGAACACGCTTTTCCAGAGAGTGTGGATAGATATATAAGCTTTGCCTGCATATTATGCTACATAGTTTTGTGCACAGAATCATGTAGGTATGTAGAAAATTTTCTTTCAGTTTACCAACAAAGTTGACTACTACGAAGACTGCATTCGCTACATCGGTGATCGGTGTTTTTGTTGATGATAGTAGGAAGGAAGCACTCAAAGTGAAAAAGCTGGTAGATTACTAGTAGTAAATGGTTATGTCCTTATGTCGACGTAGTAAATAAGTTGTAAATAGTACAGGGGAAAATAGGATTGGAATTTGTTTGGGGGCACAAATCAGAACATTTCCTTTTCTACTACGTTGTTATTATATACTAAAATGTACATTCATACAGATTTTTAGCTTCTCTTTCAGCTTGTAAAATGCAGGTAGAAACATACATAAAAATACGTTCAAAATTCTGAATGTTTATTGCTATATTGCACCACTCACTCACTACTACTGTTGCTGTCGGTCGGTCGTATAAAGATTTTTTAACTTGCTTGTCACAGCAGCAGCGGCAGCAGCACCAGCAAGCCAGCCAAGTAACCAAGTCACATTCATACGGTTGCTGCTCGCTTGCATGGAACTGTACAATATTAATCCGCCACCATCATACCATACCACCACAACAGCTAACAACAAGGATCTCTTTAGAAGCAAAAGTGTAAGGAAAAGGTTGGCATATAAAGGCATAACGTATAGGCATATAAAAATACATACATATGTAATAATATGGTACGCGGTTTGTTAGTAAGCAAGTAGTAGTAGTAGTAGTAAGCCTGAATGCACGACTTTTCCCTTGAGCCAAAATACTTGGATTTTTTAACCATATACCCAGTCAGTATCCATACTTATATCGTGTACGACGTAATGGACTGAGGACGACGAGGAGAGAGAGAGAGGAAGAAGTTGAATGTTGGAATGAATGTATTTATTCCCAGGGGGATTTTTTCGTTCATTCCGAAGTTCAAGACTTGAAATTCTCAATGGTATTATATGAGGCGACGTAAGTAAATATGTAAGTAAGAATGTACTCACTATAGACTATGGACTGCGTATCAAACTGTAGTACACTGTTAACGAAACAAGAGTAGCAAAGTGTATAGGGGTGGCGGTGGTGCCTCCGTATAAGAAACATGACAGAGTGATATGAATATATGTATGTGTGAAGCATAGTCATTTTATTGTATGGCACTGCACGCAAACTCGTTATATTATAGATGATGCATTTATATACTTGGCGGATTTTCTGTTTCTCTACTTATGTGAAATGGTAATTGAGTTAGGGTAAGTAAGTAGGAGCTAAGCAGAAAAGTGAATCGAATTTATTTATCGATCTGGTTCTGGTTTAGTGATTTGGTATATCAGTTTAGCTCACTTAAAAAGTAAATGAATGAACCCAAGAGAATAGGAGGACAATTAGAATTAAAAGTGAAGTGGTAAGTATAATAAGCAGACAAACAAAAAAGGGGACGCAAAAGAAAGGAACACAATGACAGTGTGTTTTTTGACATGACATAATTTATGCTGGCACACTAGATGTATTAAGTAATGTGTGTACGTTATGGAGAGGAAGAAAATAATAATATTAAATTAAACTGTACTAATAAAGAGTTCATAGATGAAAGAGACGAATGCAGTAGATTAAATATGTCTGTCACGAAACGAAATGAGACTTGCATATATGTAATTTTTATGCAAAACTTGTAATGTGGTAATACATATCGGTAAATATCTTACCAGCGTGTGGCAGTCATTAAATGTAAGTAGGTGGTTTATTTATAGACTACCCAATTCTGTGCAAGTACATTAAAACATACAACACTCCAGCATGTTCAAAAGTTCAAGGGTTAAGTCAAGGAGTAACAGAGAAGGGTATTTTTTGGACGCAATTGGTGACCTTTACCTATAATACACAGTGAAATGCACATATTATGCTTAAAATCAGTCACCACAATCACCCGGACAGAATGAGAAGTATTTATTTAGGTACATAGAGTGATGCATGCAATTTGGCTACCAACTACTGGAGAAATGACAATGGCAGGGTAATTTATTTCCAGTCCGTGTGCTCGGTTACATTTTCGTCTCTGTTTGCACTTGTTATTTGTAGCTCTTTAAAAGAAGAAGGAAAAAAGGGAAATAAAAGTAAGTTTGAAGATGGATTGAAAACGTATCACATAGCTCAGAGGATTATAGTAATATATTATTATGGTACAGAGTGCAGAGACAGAGAGACATGGAATTTTGGGGATGCTGCCTATTACCAACGTCAGCATATTTCACCTTGTATATCCCGGAATGTATGTACATTGCATGTATGCAAAATACTCAAGAGACACATTATAGGCTTCCAAATAACTGTGTGTAGACTGCATAGCTTGTCATTCTGTGCTGGTTACTTGGAACAGCGCACAGCATCAGAGAGCACTTTGTTTTCCTTCTTTACTTTGTTATAAAGTGTCAGCACAGTCAGCAAATCAGCACGGGTACATCCAGCCATCATGTCTACTGGAATATATGCGTGCATTAAATTAAGGGCAAGTGATAAAACCCGGTGTTGAGTTTTAAATATGCACATTCATTTTACGACTCTTGTCAAATATGCATGTCTGAGGTTCACTTACTCACACTTCCAGATATCCTTCATGTATGATGTCAGTATAAATGTGTTAATGAAAGTAAAAATGTTCATTTGATTTTAGATTGTCCATAAAAAAACTATCCTGAGTGGTCTCAATGGAATCCAACGGACGTGCTAATGGTGTCATGTTTCGTCTTTGGTATTCCTAAATCTCAACGGCTTGCAAACTGTCTTGTGTATGACTCGTCACAAAGAAATGCAGACACATCCCTTTGGACAGAATACATAATTTGTAAAAAAAACTGAAAATTCAAAATCCATAGATAAATGACTTACACGTTTAGTGCTAATAAATGACTTGTGCGTTCCTCATCGTATAACATACAAAAAAGTAATCACATCTAAAAAAATTAGATAATATTGTTTCAAACTCGTCATGGACAAGTACATATGAGTTGTATGTAATCACAAACAAAGTTTCTTGTGTGTATGTATGTATGTGTATGGAACACAGCACTATTATTGTGCTAAAAATGACAAATGACCTTTGACTCTGAAAAGAGAAAAAAATGATTGGTGTGGCTGTTTGGTGATGATGAGCAACTGATGATGTGAATTTCCTTCTAATGGCTAATGAAGAAGCTCTGCGGTGGGCTTTAAAACATGTTAAGTTAATGCGCTCCGTCATCATCATCAGCAGCAGCAGCAGTGAACATTACTTACCAAAACCGCAGGTCGAGGTCTTGTAAAAAGTCATCATTTTCCCAGCAAGTGCATCGCATTAGCACCAGCTGCCGCTTGCCGCTCCATCATCATCGTCGTCGTCCACTTCCATTGTGTGTGCGTGTAGTACAAAGGAGTAAAGTTATAATCATCAACTTCTCGTATTGTATTGGCATTACTCCTCACAGCAGCATTACTCGTGGAAGGAAGTGAGAAAAACTTGAAGGATGATTTCTTTCTACTTAACATTCTTTTTCACCTATCGTCAATTATAACTAAAAAACTGTGACTTATTGCACAGACCTCATGCAGCAGCAGTCATCGTATTACTACGTCTCAACAAACTTGAATGTTTTTGTACTCATTATGCAACGCGGATTCTTTGGACTATTTTAATAGCAACACTTTCTGTAGTTATAAGGACCACTACCTTTCCTTAGTAATCAAATGGCAAAACAATGACGATAAGTTATTATTATTGTTGTTAGTGTTTTTTGTAAAAAAAAACAAGAAATGCTTAAAAATATTATTGGACTTGTGTGACCACACAGCACTATGTAATATACCTACCTACGTACATAGGATATTATTGTAAAATGCACAATGGAAGATGATAATTCTATGCTGACAACAAATAATACTTCTACTTTTTCCTCTATGATGTGGATGCTCCTTCAGAAGATTCCTTTGAGTTCGAAGGGTAAGAAGAAATAATCATTTTAAAGATGTTTTTTTTCTCTCTATCTTAAAGTTTTAATGCTCATCTCGCTCATTTCTTCCTGGGGCGTAGTACTTTATTGCTAACTTACACACAAGGATACAGACAAACATGCACCGATTGAGTTCGTGTGTGCGCTCTTCCTTAATACATACATAATCCTCTTCTATGCTTAAATCACATTGTAGTTATATGACTTTGACATAAATAACGCAGATATGATTATGTTGATAATGATGATCTGTATATCATAAGAATAATAAGAATGCGCATTAGTTACCTTTTTTTCTTCTGTTGGAATGAAATTTCCCCTTTCGGAAAAGCGCGCACGATATTATTATTATTATTATCTATATATCCAACTCACATTACGCATTGTTCTTTTCATTTGTGTAGCTGATAGTTGTGGAGAGGAGAGAGAGAGAGAGACGCACGCATACATTAATATTGTTTTGTACTCACCTCACTGGCAACTTTTCGCCTCCTGTGTAAAACGCCAAGCCAGTGAACATTAAAATCCATCAAAGAGCTGTTGTTGCACCAAAGAAATAAAAGAATGTAGACAAGCGCTATAAAAGGTAAAGTACAAAACGAAAACAGCAAAACTAGTATAGAAAAAAAGTAGTAAAACAAAACCCAGTCTCATCGTCATCATCGCCATGTACCATCTTCTTCTTCCTTATTGCTTGTACGTACAATTTAAAAGGAAACTATCGAAGGAAGAAGAAGAAGCTTGGTTTTAAAAAAAATTGGACTTTTCATGTACTATTATGTAAGGTAACACATATCCTATGTACCTATTACATATGAACTCTTTCAACTTTACCCGTTCGTGCGGTAAATCGTGCATTTTGTAACGTACAAGAGAGAAAGCAAATTGCTGATGATATCATTCCGTCAGATCTCTCAAAAGTTACATGCCATATTATATGCATCTATGAAAAACTGTTTTTGTCTTACAAAAGTCAGTCTGAAATGAAATCTAATATAGAAGATGAATAATTTCACGTAATACTCCACGGAGTTTAGTATATCTACCTACTTAAACTGAGATTTAGTCATGCAAAGATTTTTAGGTACTTTCATTGCTATACAGTGTCTAATAATATATGTAATTTTTCATACTCGTGAAGACTCTTTTTTAAAGGAGCAATTTTTACCCTTGATTTTTTTTTCTGTCCGACCACTATAGGCGTATAAGCGAAAAAGATGTATAGATGCTCAGCTCATCTAAAACACTTCTTCCGTGCTGGTGAAATTTTAGATTTCAAATAGGCGTAATTTTTGCTTCTTTTGGCTTGTTCTTCTTCTAATAATCACACGGAAATGATTTTTTACAACCTAACGTTCCACAGTTTGCTCGTATTCGTAATGTTTTTAATGCTACTCATTCCACTACTATATAATATTAGGTATGCAAGAAACAAACTAGATAATTTATTTGAATACTCTAAAAAATCGGGGAGTAGTCATTTCAGAGAAATATGGCTTTAGTAACAATAAACCAATTTCATGTAGAGTTAACACCGCACCGCCATAACACCACAAGCATCAACAGCATTGTAATCACCATGAATAAACAAATAAAATACCTACCTACCTATCCACAAAAGAAAGAAGAAGGAAAGCTGGCTCTATATACCTAATATTGTGAAAGTCAAAACGCATATCAGCGACTTTTTTCTTAAACACAATATGTTTTAGAGATTCCATGAATAAAAAAATACACTTTTAGCCGCGGTAAGATTTCAACCTGAACAATTGCATCATAATAAAACCATATGAATACATTAAATTAATTTGCTTGTGTTACTTTCTTTGCATTATCAGCATAATTTTACTACATACCACTGTTTCGGCAAAATTACAAAAAGATACAAATAATATAATAGATAATGTAATAATAATAATATTAAAACACGAACGAAACAAAGGTTGCATATCGCCTAGTATTAGCTTGTGTGCCGATGGGTGGTGGTTCGAAAGATAGATGTTCCGTGGGGCTGCCTCTTTAATATGAAGTGTGTGGAAGATATGTGTAGAAGAACACTATGATAATGTTATTTCAAAGAGAAAAATGATTATTATATGATAATGTGGCTACATACATGAAAAAAAGTCTTGATTTTTAATGCTCAATTCTAAAAAATGAAATATGGGATGTAAGGAGGATGTGAGCTATTATTTCTTTAAAACAAAGAACAGTCGTCATCTCGTCGTTCATGTACACAATATGATATGCTGCTAGTATCCGGGGGCATGATAGGTATTATTCCATTCCCATTAATAACGAAGCAAAGTAATGGTGATGGTAGTAGTAAGTGTAGTAACTAGTAGTGGTATCATGGTTTCTGGACAATAACATGGTAGGGAAATTTTTGAAAATAAAAGTGTTGGCGCAAGTGTAATAACATCCAAATAATAATAAAAAATGAAACTTTGTTACACTTGCAGATTTGGCTGGGTACGAAGGAGTAAAAATTGTAAAGTTGAACGTGAGTGAAATGTACCTAAGTAGGTATGCAAGTCTAGTAGTAGTAAAATCTGACGATAAAAATGAGAACCATCAACCGAAATGATTTTTTGTCCTGTTCTATTGCTGCTGCTGCCCTGTGTGGAATGCACGATGGTCTAGCTTTGCGTTGTTGTGTCTATTGTTCTATGTACTATTACGGAATGTAAAAATACTGCTCAATTTACCACTTCATAAAAATGAAAATCTATGATATGGAAAGTAGTGAAGCCAGAGAGTGGAGTGAGTAGTAGACGGGGAATATTTACTGTGTGTGTAAAAATTAAAAAAGGCGACCATTGTAGACACGTTGCGTAGGCGGTGTGCACTGTGCACACGTCGGGTGCGATGCAATGATTATTATAGGAAGGTAGCTTGCTTTAGGTGACCATTCATGCATCCGGACTTTTTTTCATTTTCATAAAAGTAGAAGTGGAGTCAAGTTTTAAAAAAATACTATGCGCTTTATTTGTGCTTATGAGTGTGTATCAGAATTTTTAGCAGAATCATCAGTAACCAACAAACCATTCTCATTTTCCAGAAGAGAGCCTCTGTATAGAGGTATTTGTGATTTTTATGATGATGATGAATATGCATTAGCCATCATAGCCATTGTTGATTACTGTTGCAATACGACCACTCACTCTGATGATAATGCTCTACTCATTTTTGTCTTTGTTGTTACCAGAAAAAAATGAGTAGCGTATTTTAGATATGGTAGTACCAGTACCATATACTATGCAAGTAGGTATAAACACAACACATGGCATCACCATATCAGAAGAAAAATGGATGGATTGGATGGATGGTTTTAGATGATGCCTCGTTTGTGAGAGTATGTAGGCAACGTAGCTGCGAGAAAAACTTGATGAGTGAATGGCTGACAAGTGACCAGTGAATGAGGTAGCAACAGAGCACAATGGGTGCATTCATCGTTCTCTTAAAAAAAGTACCAGTTCATTTTTTAAATTATTTTTTTTACTCGTGTACTCACATGGATAATGCAAATAAATGTGACTGTCATTAGTATCAAAGTATTACACACACCGTGCGCTGCTATAAAAATCAACCGAGCAAACAAAGTTGTCTGTTAATTTCTGGAATCATTCTTCATTTACAATGTGAATTGGTATATGATGTAATGTTGAGTGGAGGAGTGAATATCAAGTAGCTTGGAGAGAAGTTTGGTGGAGCCGGTAGAAAATTGTGGGAGCAAAGCAGTAAGCAAAGTTGAATGTGTGGGTGAAGGAAGGGTTTAAAATGATATGCGTTGTGAAGTCATAAAATGAAATATTCAAACACTCATTTTTTTCTGGTAAGTATAAGCTAACTGACTAAAAAGTCCCACTTCCGCTGGAACCACTTTTTTCTTTCATTTTTTCACTCACGTATTCATTTGCTGTCAGAAAATAAGACACCACTACTACTACATGATGCACATACCACACTACTACCACTCTACCTAAATACCTAGTTAGTGTTGTCTACATGGCTAGTTTAGTTTCCCAGTACCTACCAACAAAAAAGATGCGCTGTGAATTTGACTTGATTTTTCGGCGGTTTTTGCCTACTGGTCATTGCTGTAATATCAAGTACATTTTTTGTTTAATAGAAAACCAAAGGAAATTACCAATGATGTTCTATGAATTTCATTGTTTTTTTTCTGTTCAGCTCAACCAGGTACCTTTTACACTGACAATCATTTTATTTGAGTTTTTCTTGTTAGTTACGCTCTTAAAGTTGCAATTATTTTGTACTCTAATGAGATCTCACACAGTTTTCATGATTACTGATTGCATACATCATTTGCTTTACAAAATGGAAAACTTAAGTGAGTTGTAAAATTAACGCTCAAAGAATGGAACTGATTTTCACAAGACATGGAGGACCAAGCAAGCCATACAGTGTGCTTATACGTTATCGTATTATTTTTATTTATTCAGTACAGTAATTTTTGTAGGCACATACATACAATCAACGATGTAGCTTGTAGTTGTAGATTCGTACAGTTTTCTACTCACTTTATTAATAAGTAAAAAATCCTGTAAAATAATTTTAATTACCTTAGAGCATGCGTATGTCATGAAATACAATTTCATTTCTATATTGCTCTTCTGAACTTTTCTATAACATAGTATATGCTTATGTACATCATATTATCCCAATTAGTTTGCAGTCTGCTGCTTACTGAGCTTCGGGGATAATTAAATGAATTTTCCATCAGTAGTCCTTCTCGTCAGACAATAGCTAATTTTAAGGTAAATGAACATACAGCAAATAATTGCAAGACCAAATTAATCGTTATTATGATTAACTAATTCCAGAAAAAAAGATTCATCTAAAATTTTGAGAACTTATATTTCGAATCCAATGAGATAAACTGCAATAGCACGCAGTGTTCGCTATCTCACTATCTTGCAACTGTTAACTTCATACCTCCCATATCTCACATCTTTCTACGAGAAACTACATTGGGATATCTTTTACTTGATCGTCACGCGATTATGTAGTTTGGATTGAAATGCTGCCCACACTCTTAAACTCATCCTCGATTGCAGTTCATTCATAAACCACAAAATTACAGCCTTCGGTATTATCAAGAAATGGTGAACGTAAAAGGAAATATGTTGAACAGATAACTTGGATCATCAGCTAATCAAGATCTCATCGTCATGTTATTTCTTTTTTCTATTCTCTATTTAATATAAAATACTCAATGGCTAATGTAACCAACATGTACATACCTACATACACAGACAGTCTATAAACAATTATATCCATGTATGTATGTATGGAAAGCCACCAGTAGTAGTAAAGAAATGTGAAAGAAAAAGTTTAGCATAAAAATTAAATCGCTTGTTTACTGCTGATGGTAGTAGGCTGGTTTGTCTCCTCTTACCTTAATCAAAACAACGGAAAACAAACCGTACGCAAGTTTTTCACTTCATTAAATTCTTGGTTATCTCCTTGTCGGTGTGCATGATAATGATGACGGACATGTGTAATGCTATCTTATCAAAGTGGAGTGTGATGATGAATGCTCAATACCGACAATTTCCGAAATATGGCGCTTGTGTTATGTACAATGCACTTCATACAAACTATATACATACATAATCCAAGTGAACAACATTTAATTACTTCTTACCTTTCGAGTGTCTTTGATACGGGGTATATGTGCGAGCAAGTTGAATAAAATTTCTTGTAGCCACGATAATTATTGAGAGTAAGGTAATTTCTAGTGATTTCCCACTGATCACTCTGCTGGATATAATAACATGCTATTTTATGATTCAACTCTTTTCTCTTTTGAAGATGTACATACGAAGATGGTCCGTGTAATCATATCCCATGAACTTTTAAAATTGTTTGTATTATTGCACGAATGTTGCATTTATGATTCAAACAATTGGCAACAGACATAAAGCAGAAGGATATGGAATCACGGTAAAGGTGTACGTATAGGATTAAATCATTGAAAAGACAAGTTAAAAAGACCCGACAGACGACACAAAAGTGGGTATATAGCCAAAATCATAAAA
Organism: Sinella curviseta; assembly: GCA_004115045.4. Lineage (NCBI taxonomy): Eukaryota > Metazoa > Arthropoda > Collembola > Entomobryomorpha > Entomobryidae > Sinella > Sinella curviseta. Next base: position 23,528,895 of record CM023202.3, on the reverse strand, counting down.
CAGCGGCATCGATTATTGTAAATTTACTGCTACTGCTTTATTCATTACAGCATAGTGTTTGGCAGTTTAAAGAGGAAGTCGACATGATTTACATACACTTACACATAATGCGCAGTTTGTATAATCTAAATTTAATGGCTTTTGTCAGTTAACTCGACTTAACCAAATCCATCTCATACTCAAAGATACAGTATACGTATTTCAGGTATGCTAATTGTTGTTAGCAATGAGTTTATTACGTTATATACGTTGTTCAAATGATGAGCGTGTAGTTGACCAGGTAAATGCGCATCAAACTGTACACAGGTATGCAATATGGCAGTTTAGAAAATAAAAAAGCACCGAAATTAGGTATGTGCATATGTAAACATGCATACATGAATAGTACACGAATTTTAGCAATAAATATAATAAAATTTTCGCCGAGTATTAAGAGATTGTTGTGGACGCTCTCTGCTGTGATTCTTTCGTCTTTGTTCTTTTTGTGTATGCAACTGATCCCCTGACTTTTTCTGTGAATTGCACAAAAATAATAATATAATTTCCGCCCGCTGTGATGGTCAGGACTCTTTCAAGATCAAAATACATGACTTGGCTATAATCTCATAAAATTTATGGAAACGGAAAAATGTTTTCAAAGCGTTATGACCCCTACAGTGAGCCCCGGCTCGTGAAGCTTTAGCGCTGCAGGAGATGATATCACACTTTAAACTGATACAAATATTTAATGTTCCGTAACGAACAATCTTAATATTTCACTAAACGTAACCAGTCTTTCCCATCGATTCGATTTGCTTCTAGTCAATTAGTTACAAAAACAGTTTCGTATAAAAGAAAAGTTTTAAACAGTGGATACATCTCTTACGTGCATACTTTATGTAATCACAGTCGTCATTTTGTACCTCAATAATAAAAGTATGTAAAAGAAGGAACGAAAACTGGTAATATGTAAAATATGAGCTCACGTAAAAGACATTCAAAATGCAAATCTACACATTCTAAGATATTAGAAACAAACTTAGTCGTGAAGACCTACATCATATTATTTTGATGAATTTGGTTCAACAGAATGTTTGTCGATCCGATGAATGCTAAAGCTTCAGCTTGTTGATTCCTTAGCTGTTTGAACTTTGAGTTGTTGATAGCATTACCTTGAGAATCTTTTATGCTCTGCTTCATGATGGCATTAGTTTCCCAGTTGCCAGTAAAATACAGATAGTGACAGATTATAATATTACTTGCTGATTGAAATGACTGATGCGGTGGTTCATAGTACAAGACTGATGAAGTGATGAAGGCAAGCCACATTAATATTTAAGGAAGATCCACGGCACGGCTTGTAATGATGAAATGCACACGATTCTTGAACTAAAACGATTAGTAAAACAAGATAATGTGTGAATGCAATAAAATATATCGTACGTAGATACGTTTTTGTTGCAGCACAATCCACTCCCACTAATCGATAATTGTTGGAAACAGTCACGCTGTCCATAATTTAAGTGATTCTTGCATATGCACTAGATAGATACTGCGGGTTAGAAAGGTTTCATGAATTCGTTGCTGATATAATGCTCTATTTTGAAAACGGAAAGAGAACGCAAAATATTAATCCAAATTCGTTTGCTATATACCTACATTAGAGCCATTGAGATGCGATAGGGCAAACATTTAAGAAAAGGATTGGTACACACGATATTTCGAATTTAAACCCCATAACTATAGTTTATGTTCCAATCATGTAGTACGTATGTAATGTTGGTTGTGGTATGAAAAGTCCACTGGTTTGTCTTGTCTTGCAAAACTTTTATGTGTAATGACAGTGCAAATGTGGCTGTGGGCTTTAATTTAATTTATCATTGTAATTTTCTCCCAGAGTCTTTATATATATGGAAATAATTATATGGTGGCAGGACAGGACTCAAACTTACGATTAGTTAAAACGTAACTTCATGTCTACTAAGAAATCAGTTTGAAAATATCCTGTTTCTTATTATTGTGATCATTTTTACATTACTTCTGGTGCTCCATGCAAAACACACTATCCATATTGCAATGTGATTTAGTGTAGACAATTTTTAATAAAGTATTGAGAACACGTTTGATGTGGTTAGAGTTAGGACGTTAGTGCTATTCCCGATTGCAGATGTTTTTTTTCTCTCTCTCTTCTTAATAGTAATTTAGGTGGTTTGCGATGCGCAACACGCAATATGCAATCCATATAATATACCTTCATACATCAAGTATGTGAATGGTGCAATTAACATTGGAATCAGACAGTACGTGAGCGTAGATTTAATGCAGTTTTTATCCTGACCAAGAAGTATTACTGTTTTATTTATTGTCGGATCACGGATCTAACCGACGTAGTGCATGTTTCCCGATAATTTATCAATGAACGAGGTTCGTAGCAAGCAAATTTTAATTCAGAAGTAAAATGGCTAATTTGACAGTTTTGGAGATTCATTATGTTTCGCTGCAAAAGTCCTAGCTATCGCAATATACAATAGACATATTGTTTTTATTACGATAATAATTTCGTTGTAGAATTATGTGCCATTGTGCATATATGTGCCTATATAATAGTTGCTGGTCATTATGAGTATTGAATACCCAGATGAAGTTGTAGCCAAACTACAGCGAAATTTTCAAATTTGCAATCAGAGATTGATGAGCACTCTATACACAAAATGCTGAATTGCGATAATTTTGCTGCGTGAAATTCAGAGAATATCTGCACTAAATAATCAACCATATCGGCAGCGGGTAGTTTTAACTATAATGACAATGATTGCGTGTTGTACGTACGTGCGCGTGTACCATGCACTTATCACGTACATGCTCCATCCTAATAAACAGTTGTAGTAGTACCACTGGATCCAAATGAGGGAGATAAATTGATTTAAGCTATTGTTTCAACCATACTATATATACTAACTAGGCAAATCGAGATTTCTGATCAATGATGAATTGGTGCTGAGTATTGCTCGAAAACAATTTTCTCGAATTGCTAAACCCTTTTTTTGTATTAATGATAAACATTGGCTCGACAAAACAATAGGACGCACAAGATTATAAACCAAAGACACGTCAGGAAAGTGACGTGCATAAAATTGCAATAAATGGTATGTCTGATATTATACTCCTACTCTGAATATATTTTAGATATTCCCAATGTACGAATCCGAAAATTGAATTTTGAAATAATTGTAAATTCAATCGTCTCGGCTTCTAGCAATTATTGTTGTTGTCAAGTTTATTAGTTGAAAATTGGTATGAATGTATATCCAGACAAGGAATTGCAATTCCAATAGTCACTGATGCTTTATTTGTGATTGTCCTTGTAGGTGCATAGCATACAATATGTCTTGTGAAGGTGAACATTAATTTTGTGTCGCTATTGCCGAAGGGGCAAATTGCATAAATGCAGAAGAACACTCCTTACTACAGTATAAATTTTTAAACCGGCTGTTTAAAATATACTATTATATTTTACCTGACTTTCCAAATGCATGAACGAAATTTAAGGAACATAATTTTATGTAGATATTGGTTAAATGAAGATAAGGGAGATTTTATTTTTCATTGCTGAAGTTGAGTAAATGTTGTGTAATCAAAATATGATATCGGTGGATCTATCGTCTGCAGGAAGGGAGATGCCGGAGTTGAACCCCTCAGGTATAACCCACTTCCTCTTACCGTCCATTCAGACATGAAGATTGTAGAGTTTGATTTCGAGTATTTTTCGTACAAACTACGTATGTTTTATCTCGTACAACTAGGTATATTTTGTCTAGTGTACCCGTATGAAGTGTTAGGGTTTCTAATCGACATAAAAGGGACAAGTAAGTAGGTGTTACGAGTGTAAAATTAGGAATAAAAGAGTCCATTTATGTTGAAATATGACATGTACACACACATAATGTTAATGCAGCACAAGGATAAAAATAACACATCTTCTTGCTAGAACACTTTCAAACAATTGTAACTAAAAGGTATCATTTTTGCTTTAGGGGAGTAGAGGAAGTCATACACATGTTAGCGGTGGTGATATCGGTATGCATCGTGAGTTTCATTCAAATGTAGCTTCTACTCCAAAACTCTGAATTGCTTGCTCAGTCGGTCAAGTAAACTTGTCCATCAGACAGCGAAAAAGCTGCGAGTAAAGAGTGAGTGTACCATAAAGTGAATGGAATTATAAATATATGGACCTGTTTTTGCTTCAACCATACAGACATCATTAAATTGTGTCATGAATATGGGAACCAAATGGCTACATCCCAAAATTTCTACAATTGGTGACATTTACTATTGTTATTGTCAAGATGTGTTAGTTAGTGTAAATCGTGAAAGGAAGAAAACATTTTGTTTCCTTGTGTCAACGTGCTAATTGTATTGCAAGGCAAGTCAGTAGACCAAACTGTCAAACGCTACCTGTAATTTATTCTGAGCATTCCAGAGCTTTCAATTTTTGCTGCCAAGTCAAATAAAGTAACTGAATTAAAATGCGGCAAGTAGAGTGAATTTATTTCTCCCTGATTGATTTTCTATACTACAATAACCAATTATAGTTTGGCGTACATCCTGTAAGTATTAACATATTTATTTAATTTATTGTAACCTGTAAAAAGTGATGTCGGTTTTCCATTGGTTTCATTGGAATTCTCAATAAGCTCATGGTACTCAAATTGATTAAAATATTGACATCACATACATACACCGTTTACCCCAATCATTTGTACGTTCACAATAATGACATGTTCGTGTATTGAACTACCTAAGGATGAATCTGTATGCAGAGTATAGTACGCTAAAGGAAATGATAAAAATGTAAAATTACATGAAATGTAGTTTTAATACCCGCAATAGTGCATTAAAGAAGAAATAAACCCAGCTAAATATTGTTAATATTTTAATAGCTTTCTGTAGTTGCGTTATATTGCGTACATGACGCCACCACGTAATTGAAAGAAACAGTTATTTATACATACAATGTACTAATTGAAACTCCATTCATCCTGAGATAAAATTTACATTGAATGAACATAATTTTTGCATTTTGTTGTTTTGCGTTTGTACTTAAATCCTTCTTGTCGACACATACTTAATTTTTTAAGAAGTAATGACTCTACATTGAAGATGCTATCTACACATAAATTCTGTGTGTGATATTGATATTGAGAAGTGGTACAAATCATCGTTGAAGGACAGTGTATAAATACATTCATCTCATGTTGGAGGCAAGAGCTTAAAATGGAAAATAAATATACGGTAGTTTATACACTCGAATAGTTGACACTTGACACGTTCACGTTCGTCCTCCGCTCTCATCACTTTAGTAAAAATGTCTGAAAATAACAAGCGAAGCCAGTAAAGTGAATCAAGTTATTACTAATTTATGTAGGAAAACTCAAGACCTAGATTACTGCATTGATGATGATCATCATAGAGTGATCATGTAACACAGCCTATAGTACAACCGTGTGCAATATGCATAATATATAATATTTTCAAGTAAGTAAGCAAACTCATTTGTCCTACACAAACACTTTTTACTCATTCTCCCACAGAACCTTTGTCAGAGAGATGTTTACGTACATGTTGTGTCCGATCAATCGATCCCATCACATCTCTAATCATCTCCTTCAAAGTGCATTTGATGCAGTTTGCTTTAATGCTACACGTACCGTGTATATCACAACAGATTTTACATGCTTGGTAGTAAAAAATGATTTATGATTAAGATCTGATCGGCCAATGATTTCATCCTACGATCTTGAAAGATGCATTATCACCCTTGTAGAACTAAATGCAATTGATTATCTGATGATTAAGTATGCATTGATGTATGAAGGTGTACGATGAGATTTTATTTTATGCTTGATATTCACTTCACGTGGCGATGCATTAGTGATAGTATTACTATATTACTATCATTACTACTACTACTCCTACCAAAAAAATTTTATGATCGCAATGGAGTGAATGAGTCGGACGGAGCTGAAGGAAGAATCAAGCCTCTCATCCTCTTCTGCACACCATCATCAGATTACAATTACTACAATGCAAATGGTATATCATCAGATCAGTATTTCTGCATGCGTTGCTGTCTGAGTCTAGCTGCGGCCACACTCTAGTGAACGTAGTAAAATCATAGAATTACTATAAAGTGGTGGTTACATCTACTATTGATACTATCTAGTTCTGCAAAATCTTTATTACTAACTCGCCAGACGAGACAGAAGCTACACCTCTATCATCGTACTTCGACCGCCGACGAGACGGTATTAAACCATGTCATGATGAGACAATGAAAAGTATATTAAATTTTGCAGAATATTTTAACTGAGTCCCTATTTAGGTACATAGCTTCACACAATAGCAATGTTGGTTTTATGGATGTACATTTGGAGGGGTTGTAATTAATTGGCGCAAAGTGCAAGTGCGGAGAATGTCAAACCTCAGCGTGAACTCACGCTACTATCCATATTACTAGCAAAACATAACGCTTGGAACAATTTGTATTGTTTGTAATAAAACTGAAAGAGAACTGTGGTTCAGAAGCGGCAGTGTGGTCTGTAGCATAATCAACGCAAACTTAAGACAAAAACATAAAAAAATAATATTGCATTCCTTTTATTCTTTGTTTTGTAACATGACATTCAATGTTTAAAGCTTGAACAATAGTTAGCTGATGACAAAAAATTATTTCAATTCAATTATCCGACAGTCATATGTGTACAATAAATCCATTTTTTATTATAGTATGGCACTGCCACAAACAAGTATGAATCAAACCAGTTACATAGGTTTAAAAAGAAGTACTGATCTCGTTTAAGAATTAACGAAAATAGGAATGAAAATAGTCATCCCGTCACACCAAACACATCTACATCAATCAGTACATAAATGCAGAACTCAGCAAGTTGAAAATGCAGTCAACACTCAACTCTCCTGAATATACTGCCAATACCTATATTACAAACAAACATTTGTGTATCAGCCATTGTTGTAAAACACCTTACTTAATAATACATGCACGCATCATGCATACGTAATAATCTAGCTGCCTTTAATGATTATTGGCATTGGGAGATGTGAAAACTCCTACTACCAGTTGAGAATAAAAAACAATGCCGACTTAATTGAGTCATTGTTTCAACTAGGCCTTAAACTTTGCTTTTAATAAGGACATATCGTCTCAGAGTACATTCATGTACACTCCCTTGACGTGTCTCACTTCTTATGTACTTTACTCGACATGATTTTATTCAAGTTACATGTGCATAGAATATGTACGATTGCTTATGTATGTACTAAACTGTTTGCATTAAACTCTTCCTCATCAACAACTTACTGCAACGTTTCCTATCATCATAATATCACTGTAATATAGTAATGCGTCATCGTGAAAGGTTATATTCATACAGTGTACATATAATTAACAAAGTCATGAAGTGTTTCGTGGAATTAACTCTGATCGCTAGTTGATATTAGTTGATAAAAAGGTGTTAACTAAGTGTATACTGCAAATTGTGAGAGAATTACTTGTGCTTCATAGACAATCATAACATTATAAATCAATTACTTTATTCGTGAGATATCATAATTAATTTTAATCTAGAAATACGTTCGGCATTGATACATAAAGCTAAAACACTTTACATTACGTTTGTACCGTAATCTGAAAATTGCAGAAAGATTTCAATGAGTCATTTCACTAAAAATGCAGTTTTTGAATTTGTTTAAAAAATACGATGAATCATCATCACTCACGTTCAGTCCATTGAAACTGTGAACGACGAGTCATCATCAGCCCGGAAATTGTGTGATTACAACTACTCTATACCTACAGCAATGGTGAAAGTGACGAGCAGTAATCTCTGTTCATGGTTTGTTTTACAATAGGCACCTACTTGTTTAAAAGTACATACCTAAGAAATATGCTGTGTGCAGGATTTCATGTATTGACAAAAGTGAAAGAACTCTACCAAAAGGGAAATGGTGATCGTTAGGTAGGTGCTTCTGGCTCCTTTGATCAGAATATATAGAATATAAATTGTAGTTTACATGGCGGAAGGAAATGATAAGTTCTCTGCTTTCATTTCAAGGAAGGCTTGTAGAGGGAACAAGGAAAGAGAAAAGAAGCCAAGGAAATCTATAGGACATCCATGATATTATGCCTGTACTCAATGTATAGCTGATAGTGTGTAACATGGCGTTATTAACGTCGACATGGAGCAACAAGGTATAAAGTGGGAAAGTAGTATAGTTTCTCGTGTCAGTCAGTAGTCTGGTGGCGTGTTGAACTTCGATACGGACATCCACTTGATATTCAAAGCCTCAATCCAAGCTCAAAAGTCCGGAGACGCTCGGCAGAGTGCTGGAAAGAACAAGCGAAAGGCTTGATTGTTAGAATACGGTTGTCCTCAACGAACGTTGTGACCATATTTCACGAAAATAAGAAATTTTATATAATTTTCTTACTTTTAAAATAACAAGAAAATGTGCTGCCTTTTAAGCATGTATATAATATAGCCAATCCTTAAAAATGGAAGAAAGTAATGCATAATTGAGTTTATTCACAACTTTTGCTCATCTAAAGGTTTATAGACAGAACAATGATACATGTAGTTAACAATGTCTTGTGTTAAGTATGAATACGATTAAAAAATTCTCTCCTATCAACACTCACTTTATTGTTTAGCATCTTACGAAGATGCGCAATGTGGCAGCAAAGCAGACTTTTTATGGATTTAAAAAAAATATATAAAATTAGTTGGGCACGCAGTCTAAACTTTTTTATTTTATTTTTTTTTAAAGAGTTTGCTTTTTTGCGTTTGCGTGGTTGGTTTTAATGTGATAATATTTCTCGTGAAAAGTACATTATTCATGGGTTTCACGCTGATTTATGTGTGTCACTTTTTGACACGTCCTTTTTTGTCATCATCATAGTCATCAGTAGTGGTGCATTTTACATAGTGATGCTGTGAAAAGAGTTTCCTTAGATCTGCAAATTGTCATGTCATACATGCTTTTAGCACCGCTAACTACGGTGTTCTTACAGTGAGAACTTTATAACCCACACAGAACGAAAGTGCATCTCGGATTTAACTTTCTTGTAAAAAATACTCAAGTTTATTTTATTTTTTTACTTCAAATTTATAATCTTTCGCAGTGAAGAATTCAAAACCAAGCAAGTAATAAAATTTAAAATGGTGGGAATGAATGCTCTCGTTGACTTCTCCTGTTTTAGCTAGGCATTCCCGTTTGTAGTGTCATATTTGTACTTTGTATTCACTCAAATTTTTTGGGAGTCGGGATTATTATATGCATGGATTAGCCAGAATGTCCAAAAAGGGTTCAAAAACATAGTAATAATATGAATAGTGTTAGGAGTAAGTAGTAATAACAATAATGATGTACAATCTTAGAAATAAAAATCATAAAAACATTTTCATTGAGCCATGAATAGACGGTTCAGAATGAACTTTGGAAGGAATGAAGGTGTTTAGTAAAGTTTATATTATTATGCTTGTTTTATTCTTTATGATTGCGATTATTACGATGAAGCTTTCGGTTTAGCTAACAACGCAAACTTTTTATGCAACAAGTCAGATTACCATGTCTGTGATAATTTGCATGGTGCATTATCTACAACAGGCAAACTATATTATTGTATATTAGTAGGTATGTGTGTATGTATATATGTTTGATTCTTTCAAGCCACAACAACTAAACTTGGAGTATTTTCTCCCTAAAAAACTTTTGCCATTATGTTTAATGTGACCGCATCGTTGTTAAATCTCAGCTTGATGCCGATGCTCTTGTAAAGCTAATGCGTACTATACGCAGATAGAACCAATACCCATGAACTTACTCAGGCTAATAAAAAGTTGACTATCTACCTGTACCTAAGTAGATCTCAATTGTTGATCTAATATGAAAACCCTTCAAGTTTACTACAACACAACGGTTAAGTTCATATGAGGCTAATTTGATGGATAGACTAAGAAATAAAATTGTTTATAGATGACATTTTTCCTGCATTTTTCTACTTTTATCGCATATCTAGCTGGCGATAAAAAGCACCTGAACCTAGAGAGTTGGCTCGTTTATCGCCTTTCCTCTCTGCCTATGCATATAATATGTACACATGTTGGTCATGCACACGATTTTCTTGACCAGGCCAGGTGCGCTTCTACGATACGCTATCGTCATTTGAAAACTGCTTGAGATGAAATATACGATGGTGGTATAGTAGTGGCAGGCAGGTGCCTCCAAATGCAAACTATGAATCATAATAAGAAAAATGAAACCGTAAACATTGTGACAAACAGGTAGGTAAATGTATTTTATTTTATGATTTTTTATTGTTTACTAACCACTCCTCCTTTAACCCTGTACTCTGCCATTATCGTTTACTCCAAAACGAGGAAAAAATCGCTGTTTGGTCACCCCACTTATAAACGCGTACATATACCTATATAAGCATTCCATGTGCCTATATTTTGTAGGAATGTAATGTGTCGATGATAATCATTTATGTATATACCTGTAATGGGATATCTGTATAATGTAAGAACACGCAAAAATGAGCTTGAATAAACTGCTAAAATGATTTTTTAGGGAAAATTGTAAGTTCTTGATATAGCTTGAAAGGGTATGTGTTATACAGGTACTCGGGCAAAAATGTTGTAAGCACAACTCACTTTTTTTATACGTTTGTACGACAACGATAATGAGTTTACAAATGTGTGGTTTTCGGAATTTCCTTCAAATTGTCTTTGACTCCATCGTACATACACGACACTGTTATTATGGGAGTAATTTTACCCTCTTGCGCGTTCTTTCTCAAGTGAACTTTTATCAGATATATATTTTTTTGTCAAGAGGGAAAGGGTGATACGAACTACATCGGTTTGCTACACGTAAATTAATCGTGAATATAGAGATCTACTACGTGGCATTAGACATTAGAGCATGTAATGTAATAATGAACCTATGCATTAAAATACCCAGGTATGCAGCTATATAGCTAGTAAGGCAAATTTATAAAAAAAGAGGACGATGATGTTGATGATGAGGATGAGAGGAGAATAAATAGATAAAAAAATCAAGAGGTAAAGATGTGACTTTTTACAGTTCCCAATCCCAAATTGTATTTCTCATGCAATATTATTTGTCCATAAAGAAGAAAGGAGTCGGGATTACATTATAATTTTTTTTTGTACGAATTTTCATTACTACATCCATCTTCACATCATGATGATGATGTGATGATGACTGTTGTTTTATTGTGGCTACATAAAAACGTTAGCCAACATCCTGTGATTTTTCTTTAATTTTTTTTATATTTCACAGACAAGCGACTTTGTTTGCTGCTGTTCCTGCAAACGGGGTACATACAAAAATACATATTATGTTTATTAGGTTATAGTTCCCTCACCCTCCTCTCCTTTTTCCGCTTTCTATCTCCATCATTATCATCTCCTCCGAACAGGACCTGTTCAACAGGTACACCTCTCATGCACCTTTCGGTAAGGTAGATACCCTTAAAAATTACTCGAACAGGTGGTTGTGGGTGGGTGGAGATAATATAAAGTCGCTTAATAGCCTGACGACGACAATGCACCATCATTATAGCAGTATTGTCGAGTGGCAATTATTGTGTTTTTGGGTGTCATTTTCTCCCTTGCCTAGTAGCATTGTTCTTGTTGAGATGTAGATACAAACTGAAATATCTGTATTTTTTATAAATAAGCACGAGCAACGACCGTCGCGTCGTTTGTCGCAAATTAAATTAGGACAGAGCAATAAAACAAAAAACATAATGTATGGCTCAACTTTGAAATTACTCTTCAAAATTTAATTTATACTCAATGTATGTTAAAAATAGTTAGTTGACTAGAACCCAATCACTTAGCAGTATGTGTATAATTTATAATATGGAGAAAATGAAATGTACGATTACGTTGAAGGGAATATATGATGGAAAGCAAAGAAAGATTAAAACCGGAAATAGGTTAGGTAAGATTAAGGCTGCTACCGAAAAGGTGTGAAATCAACAATGGAGTTGGTTCAGTAGAACAAAGAAATGATAAAGAAATGCCCACAGGTATTAACAGTAAGAGTAGAGGAGCTTGCATGCAACCGTCAGAATTGAGCGTAAATACAAAATACGAATCTTTAGTTTTATGGTGAAAAGTGAAGGTGAGGTATGGGTACATGGGTTTGTAGAAAAAGGCGTTTGCAAATTAATTTGCATTTCTCTGTGCATATCTGCTCGTGCATGAAACTTTTCTTAACTTATCACGTTTGTTAAAGTTGTTTCTATCTGCGTAACTCAATGATATTCAAAACAAATGGATATGGCAAGCCTGTGTAAAATATTTTTTATCTTGTTCCACAAAAATGTCTAGCTCAGTTTGTTGACAAACCCAAATTATTTCTATCAGTTACCAATTGTGAAATTACCAGCAAAAAGGTTTGGCAGGTTTTCTAAATTCTATAGATTCAAGATTGTCAAGCTATAGTTTATGTTGGAAGCTATACATGGAAACAATTTGGGTTTGTCAATAAGGAATTTTTATTGTAAAAGTTGGAACAAACGCTCAACATAGGTTGCAGTATCCATTTGTCTTGAATATCATTGGCGTAACTAGCTAATTCTTGTATTGGCAAATAATTTTCATGCATTGCTGGGAATCATTTAATCATTTAAATAGGTAGATACCAAAGTTTGATATTGAAATATATATCAAGAAACCTGAAATGAGGATTTCTTAATTCCTGTAAAGCTGTTAGAGCAAAGGTTTCATTGCACCACCAATGCAATGGTTGCTGGAAAACATCCATGACCCCAAGTTTGTTGGGGTTATCGCTACTGTCATATGGTTGGATATCCTGTGTTGTTATCCATTACACTTATGTGACTATCATATAAAGTTTAACGTTTTGTAAAGAAAGTTGTTTGTGAATGAGAGCACTGAGCAGTGATCACTAAAGAGCAAACTTTTTTTGTAGGAAACAAAATAAGAGCCAATACAGGACAGCAACGGTATATAAATAAATTGCATTATATGGATGACAAATTCCAGGTATTAAGATAATTGCAGAGAATCTTCTTGTTAAAAAGTGTAATGTGTTCGTTGGGAACTGGAGGCGTCACCACGAGTGTCAACTATGAAAAATGATTGCAGTGGTCTGTTCAGTCTGTTGGGCTTGTGCTATTTGTAGGGATTCTTGTTTTGTACTAACTACCTATGTAACTGTATGTACAACAGGAAGCCTAACGCCAACTACTCAACGGCGACGAGCGTTGAATCGTTGAACATGAACCAGAGAGATAAAGATGAGAAGGAGGAGAGACGCACCTCATGGATGTGAATTTGTGGGTTTTCTTGTTGTAGCTAACTCTCCTTCTTTTATCTCCGTTTTTCGGATTGGAATTAAAGATAGAAACATAATAGGTTTCTTTCCCTGGCTGGTTCCTACACTGTATTGTTATCTACCACTAAAGACATTTGATAAATTGAGAATTAAAGTATGTTTGTATCATGTTGTAAGTTTCAAAACCGTTTCAACGGAAGAAATGAAGCGAATCGCTATACTTTTAAATCATTATGTGTTATGTTGTGTGTATGTATACGTGTATTTCACATTTACTTTATTTTTTCCTTTTCAGAATACTTAGGAGGAGTGGACACGAAAATGTATTGAACTTAATTTGCAACGGAAGCCTGAAGAGAGGAGAAAGGAATTAAAAGAAGGGAGGAGATCAAAAATACACACAATTATCATCATGAATCATGTTGGAATCATCCTGTAAATTTTGGACTGGTTAAGAAAAAGACAAATGTTTGTCAAGTATTTCTTCAACCGGAAACGATAACTTCCTAAACCCTCTGCGGGGAATTTTCGTTTGCCTTACTGCAGTAAGCACTCGGGCTTGTGAAACTAAATTTGAACTCATGGGACGACGAAAGGCGAACGTCGAAACAGCTAATAATGGTAAACTTTATTTTAACAATTCCATTATTCTTATATTGCATCTTTCACCTTAAAATAAATTAAACATGTTTACTGCACATGCAAATAAAAATGTCACGATTACCGATAATTTATTATTATTATTTTTTTTGTTTTTAGCTGAGCCAGATACTAATAGGAGGCGAAATGGTAGGGGTGGAGTCACAAAGACATCCACTCGGGGTAGGGGTGCTGGTGGGAGAGGTGGTCGAAGACAAAGTCCTGCCCCTGCAGTGCAGCAATCAGGTCCTTCAACTTCTGAATCTCCTCAGACCGCGACATCCAATCACTTCCATTCCTCAGATAGTTCATCCAACGCCAATGGAAAATCCGAGATTACTAGTAATGGTGACGTAGGAAATTCTATTTCATCTACAAATGGGGGTGGGGGTGCTACTCACAAGTCGGATGATTGGATTTCCAGTAATTCGAATAATCAGGTGTGTATATATTTAATTTATGAACTATCAACATTTTACTATAGTATAGTAATATGACGATGATGGGTCGATTGTTAATGGTCTCTCCATTACGGGAAATTTTCTCTTGATTAGTGCTTTCTCTGCATTTTCACCTGTCCGTCCCACAATCGACTCTTCTCGTGACACATCGCGCTCACCCACCAATACACACATTATATATCGTTGCACGAATTGAAAAACAAAAGGCCACAAGGTGTAAAAGTGATAGCCATTCGCTTCACAGCTAGAAAGGAAATGAAATGGAGGGATATCGATATCATCCATAATATACCAGGGACATACAACACACATACATAGATAGGCCATTACCGTTACTGTCCGTTACCCAAAGCTGCTCATGACTACATGACTGACCACAATTCCAAAGAAAAAGCCCAAGAAGCGACTATGAAAGTGGAGTAAGTTTTGGAAACGTTGTTTCTGTTTTCTCGTGTGGTGTTCCAACTTTCCACCCACTCAGAGCTAACAGGGCTGCAAAAATAGAGGCTAGCACACAGCAGCATTATGTACAAGTAGTCAAGTTAGTGTTTCGACCTGTAACTGAGCAGTAAAGTATATAAAAAATCAAGGTGATCCGTAAGGTTTCATATATACGCTAACTGAAGTACAAACATTTTGACCAGTGATACGTAGCTAGTTGTTGACGGACAAGCTCAGTCAATGTTCATGTCCATCATGGTATGCAGCAACAGGGTCAAATATAAGAGTAGTAGTAGTTGTAGTAGTAGTTTGTCCAGTCCTGGCTGTCTTTTTTTCCGTGTCATCAAAAATGAGTTTTATTCCATAGTCATCGCGTACTGGTGTACTGTGTCTCGTATTGATTTTCTTATAAATGACGCTTATATTTTTGCGTACTGAAGGAGGGAAAGCTTATGTAGTGTCGTAATGGAATAGGATACGTAATGCATAATATTTTATCTCAAATTGAATAATGTTTTTTGTATTTCATTGCGTTATGTTGTAGATTAAACAGCCACCAGTAGTCGTGTCCAACACTGGAAATGGTATTGGTGGAGTAGACACAAGCAGCGGAGGAAGGAATGACAGCACGCCCAATAAGCCTGTAAGTGTGAGCGTAATCAGTTTCAGTAGTACTGCTTCGTGAACTATATATTATTATACAACATTACTCATCGAATCAGCATTTTGAGTTATGAGAGTATATTATGCAAGTGAAGTTTTCATACTATTTTAATAACTATTATGTAGGACGCTTTAAAGGATGGAAATGGCGGCGGTGGTAGTACTTCTGGAGGAGCTTGTAGCAGCAGCAGTAGCGAATCCTTCAAGCGACTTCCAAAGAAAAGGAAATTTGATCTGTCGGATTTTGAGACCCAAGAATCTGAGAAAAACGTTTTGCCAGTAACAACGGCCAGTGCGATTTCGACCACCGCGTCGGTGGTCACATTTAGTTCTTCCTCGTCGATATCAGCGCCCAGTGTTCCAATTTCGTCACCAGTTGTGGTATCGAACAACAGCATTCATGCAGAGGACAGAGAATTAATAACGCAAAATGCACCCCTGCCTTCATCAATGCCTTCCAGTTGCCAGTCCGCTATTGTTGCAAATAGTCGACATGTAAACACCATCCACTCGACAGTTTTTGTATCGCAGCAGCAATCCGTTGTTGTGAGAGAAAGTGGTGGTGGGGAACTCCGATCTCCTGAAAATATTCATCATTTAAAGCCAGCTAGTGCTATAGTTCTTAATAGCAGCCAAAATAATAGTGTTCCTCCTCGCATAAGCTCCATTTCTCAACCAGTGATTGTAACCTCATCTCCCGGTTTAAATTCTCATCCGTCTCATATTAGTAACAGTAGTAGTTTAAGTGACTCGTATAGTATACCTCCGAAGGCCACCATGCTTTCAAATCCCTACGAGAGACCCTCGCCATCCGCGATTTCTGCCACTCATCATGTAATCAAAAGCCCAACCAATTACTCGGCATCATCTCACAGTCATCATAGTCATCAATCACAAGGCCTTTCTTTGCCCATAAGAGACCAAACTCCAGAACCCTCTGTATACTCTTCCCCCTATGGTCCAAACCAGAACCGAGCTGTTGTAACTCAACAACCTTCAATGTACAAAGTAGTAAGTGGCACAAATACTCCAAGTGCCGCTTTGTCTCCACCGAATTCTGTCCTAATCCGACAGGACACCAGTCCTCACGTACATTCACAGTCGGATCAGCAACCTATTGACTTGGGGTGCAGATCGTCGAATAGTCGCATTGGTGTTCATCATGCTAGAAGTCTCAGCCCTCAGCATGGTCAATCGCAGCAACAATCAGGAACGCATTCTCATTATGGTGCAATAAATCAACCTCAACAACAGTCGGTTGTTAATTATAGGAGCAGGTCCCCGTCCCCATCATATCGCGTTCAACATATTCATTCAGTCCATTCTGAACAAATGCAGCCTTCCCGAACGGTGCGTCTGTCCCCATCACCTCAAGGTGCAGCTAATCAATCGGGGCAATATGGTTCTTCAGCGTTTCGACATCACTTATCTCCTTCAAAGGTATGTCCGCAGAAATCTATGCATAAAAACATATTTTAGATTAGGTATACAAATAAATTGCACGATTTCTTTCTCTTTTTAGACTCCACACATGATCCATTATCAAGGATCTTCAGGCAATGAGGGTTTAAATTTAACCGTTGACAGAATAAAATCTCCCGTGGAATATGCATCGTATACGCAGTCTGCAAGTGCAAATTCATCTGTTGTTACTACACTATCAGGAAATACTCCTGGAGAAGCCAAGTTTGCCCAAATTGCGCCCCTCCTAAGTCAGGGAATTATTCATCGGCAACACTCACAAAATTTGGAACATCATCAACAACAACATCAGCAACAACATCAAGCGATAACCCATTCTCAGTCGGTGGTAGTTGACGATAGGTTGCTGATGACTGCACCATCATCGCATCATAGAAAGGAAGATCATCCTCATGAGCTTGTTCTGCGTGGTCCTGGCGTTCTGCAGCAGCACTCAAGTCAACAGCAGCATTCTGTCGTTAATACTGTTATATCCAATACGACGTCACTAAATACGTCTACTGCTGAATCACCAGCCGATGATTATCGTCGACCTACCATTGAAAGAATTCATAGACCTTCTTCCGTGGAAGTTAGTCGGGGAGATACTGCTGAAAAGCATATAGTAGAAGACACTATTCAAACGTCTCCGTATTCGACCAAGTACAGATATGCTAACGATGGGTGTTTCCAGACAGTTTTGCAGGTAAATATATTTGAAACAGAAAATAGTCATCTCCTAAAACTTTGAACATTGAACACCCTCTGAAATTGCTTCTTTACTGATTTATATTTCAGAAATCTAAACAAGATGAACTTAAGGAGCGTCAGCGCTGGACTAGTACAAATTTGAAATCGGAAGTGGTTGCCCAACCTGCAGAAACACAACCTTCAGGTCATCAGGCAATCGATGTCTCACAAAGAACTGCCACAAATGTCACTCAATCCAATGTCGCCCCATCTCAACCTGTACTCGACCTACGTGAATGGAAAGGACACAGGTATGACTGTTTATTACCAATGGGTATGTAAATGATTAGTTTTTTTCTACCGGACCTCCGTTTTCAATTCATTGCTTTCATTCATAGGGTTCTTGCTAAGCGCTCAGATGGAAGAAGCAATTTCTATATGCCCGGGGTCATCACTGCTGTAAATGGGCATTCCACAATTACCGTGCTTTTTGATAGGGATCAAGTTTACGAAGAATATACGAATGTTATTTTGTCATCCACTTCGTTCTACGATATTGTGTCTGACGCCAGTCCAGCTCCATCACAAGTACGTATTGGCAATTACAATCATATCGTTACTTTAACTGTACATGCTCTTAAATATTTAGGATGTATTTTAAATGTATTTATGATTATGTATTTTTCAGGTTACTGTGGGGTGCAGTGTGTGTGTTAGGACAAGTCCGGAAAGTAACTTATTCGTGGAAGGTGTTGTGTCCAGAATCAGTGGTTGGCCTCCACAATATGTTGTAAGTGTTGCAGCGGAAGGAAATAAAGATTACACGGTTGCCCGGCCCAATCTCAGACTTTTGTTGCCACCATGGTGGGATGAATTGAAAGCTATCGAGTCCATTTATGCATTGCCTCATAATACACCTACCGTACCCGAATCGACACCAACTACTGCGGCAGACAGTGAGACTCCTGCAACTACTTCTGTTGCTCGACGATCACCAGCAATTGATACTAGTATCAATACAGAGGAAAAGAAACGTTTCGATTACGACTTTTGTGAATCTGATGATGATCTTAAACGAGAGGATATACATTTTGAAGCAATGACCATTGGAGGACGAAGTGCATCTCTCACTCCGGGGACTCAACTGGGTAGCAGCAAATGCAGTAGCGTTCAAAGTCACGTCAGTTCTGGAAGTTTGATTGGGGAACGGGGAACACCTAGGAGTCAAGCCACGACACCTAGGTTCGTAACATTTATTTACAATATGTATTTACAATTAAGTATATGTAATGTATATACAATATATATGTATTATTTACTTTATGTAGGTCTCTAAATGACACACCGCACAAGTACAAAAAGGGGGATGTTGTTTCTACTCCCACTGGAATACGGAAGAAGTTTAATGGAAAACAGTGGCGTAGGCTCTGCTCAAAGGAAGGGTGCACGAAAGAATCCCAGCGACGTGGATTTTGCTCCAGACATTTGGGAATTAAGAAGCCACACCACGGCTCCCAAAACAGCTCATTAAGGTACATGAACGGAAAATCATATATGTACTTATCGTTTTGTAGTCATTTTGTAATAAGGAAGTGTTCATTAACATACTAACTTGTAACTTTCTCTATTTGATTTTACAGTAGCCGATCAAAATCCAAAGAGAGTGAAGCGGACGAAGCCAGCTCTAGAGATTCCGGTACGTCACCCAGTAGCTTACGTGATGTAAGGGTAGCTGGTCGATTTGACGCAGATGAAACTGAAGCTGCCACTATGCTTGTCTCACTGTCTCGTTCAACTTCTCCATCATTTTCTCCGCCATCGTCTCAAAAGAGCGGTTGCAATTCACCCAGAGTTCTACAGTCTCCTCTGACTGTGGGTTCGAGACACAACCTGTTTCTGCCAATAAGTGGCGTGCCGTGTACTTCACCAGTTCCAACGTCATCCCCAGCCGTGGTCGTTCAGAGCGTTAGCGGAGAAAGGCGACCGGTTATTCGTCCCGAAATTGTACGACCAAGAATTGCACCGACGGGAACAAGTGTAATTCAAATGAGTCCAATGCTACCGACCACAGTTTCAAGCGACGGTGTTACAAGGACTCCACTGATTGTGCAAACGAGTAGCGGAGCTGTAAATGGAATTCAGACTAGTACGTGTAATATTGTTCCTGCAACATCTGCTAATGGAACTCCTATTGGGATCGTTATCACAAACCCAGCAAGAATTGCAAGTCAAGCATCGACCGTTAGTGGGAATATGTCTAATACATCAGTTATCAAAGAAGTGAAACAAGAGCCTCAGAATTTCATACAAAATTCAGAGGGAAATCGAATTCTCACTGGACCATTAGCACCACCTGCTCCTCTTGGCATCATGAAAGGATCAACTATAAATTTGACACCACTGGTCGTTCAATCAGCTCAGGGGGGTTCCAAAGGACAAGTACAGGTAATTATGTCACCTTGAAAATAATCCAGTCAAAGGTATTTAGCACAAGGCGACAATATTATACTCAATTGTACTTTTTTTCAGATTGTTTTAGCACCAGTGGCTACTACTTCGATGCTGGCGCAATCACAACAGCGTCAAATCGTTGCTGCCACTGGAACGACGCCGTCCAGTACATCAACCCCCATTAGCACAGTGGTGACTGTTTCGAATGGATCCTCCCTCAACACCAGGAAAACACTTTTGCTTACATCTGTAGCTCAGCCAACCGAATCTATGCAGACCAGTATTCGGTGTCCCCCAAACGGAAGACCTGAGGTGGGTATGAACGCCAAAAATGGAGATTCAAGTGCGACCGGTTCATCTACGACAGGAGCGGTTAACGGATCTGTAGTAAATGGACCATCATCTCCACCTCAGTTAATAATTCCAGAAAGCTCCGGAACATCAGACACCACATCAGTTGTTTTGGTTAGACCCAAAGTTGAGACCATTCCTAAAATCATTCATGTAGTGGATACTTCTCAGAGCGGCAATAATGGCGCGACTGCTACCAATGCAAGTAATGCTAATTCAACGGCAACTGTCGTTCTTCCCTCAACTAACAGCTTAAGTGGAAACAACTCAGCCCCAGCTCTACCAACACAACTACTTCCGGTGGTTCCTTCCTTACCACCGACCGATGGAAACACATCTAATGAAAGTGACACAGATACCACTCCGAAAGTCTACCCATGGCATGCTCTTCTACCATTTCTGACACCAACCCCTTCACCACCTCAACAGTCTTCTCAAAACGGCACTCCTGAGTCTCCCGCCGGCAAGGATGGATCAACCACCAACGTGGGCCAACATGAGGGTGAGCTGATTCTACCAGACATTGGGGATGATGATGACGACGTATTCGAAGGAGTTACCGATACGGTTACTGGTTCCACAAAAAGACGTGCGCAAAGTTTACCAGCGTCGAAGGATGATCCGAAGGAACGAGAGAGGATAAGGCGTCCTATGAATGCCTTTATGATTTTTAGCAAGAGACATAGAGCTCTCGTTCATCAGAGGCATCCAAACCAGGATAATCGAACGGTATCAAAAATATTGGGAGAATGGTGGTATCAACTTGGCCCAGAAGAAAAGCAGAAGTATCATGAGTTGGCATCAGAAGTTAAAGAAGCTCATTTCAAAGCAAATCCTGGGTGGAAGTGGTGTAGTAGAGACAGGAGAAAGTCTTCCAGCAGTACATTAAGTGGAGCACAAGATGGAAAGCGTCGGCGAACCAGTTCAAACGAGGATGGAGCGTTCCCAGGAGCTCATGCGCCAGAAAGTATGGATACAAGCTTTGGAGAAACAAAGGACGTCAATGCTGTGGAAAAGGATAAAGCCGGTGAAATGTCCGACGATGAAGATAAAATGGTAACAACAATTTTTCCTTTTTCTATTGGATTGTGAGTTAGGTAATAACTATATAATAATGACTATTTTCTTTGTTGTAGGTTATTTGCGATGATATCGATTTGCAGTGTAAGGAGAAAGTTTCTGATTGCGAATCAGATACGGAAGATCATAAGAATGTTGACTCCAGTGGGCGTAACATTGGAAAAGTTGGGTCCAGGCTATCGGAAGGGGACATTAAAGAACAGTCAGCTTCTCAGACATTTGTTGCTGTTACAAACTCAAACCTCGCTCCTGGAACGACGACCATGTTGCCAGCAAATGCAACTCCGATCTCTATACTCACTCCAACATCAATAAATAAACCAAAACCTATTCGTCAGTTACCATCTGACTCATCATTAGCACCAGTTCTTTCTCAGGGTGTTCCCAAACTGGTTTTCCAACCGGCTGGAGGAGCTTTCCGCTCCGTTCCTAGTCCAAAAGACCCTTCAAAGGTGAGAAAAGTAATGATACTTCCAAACACGGCATTGATATTTCTTTTTACATTACTTACATCAAATTGTCCTTTGTAAACCATCTTGTTAATTATTTACAAATATACTTATTATTTATAGGCTGAAGATGGTGGTCAGTCCATGGATATGAAGTCTGAAGAAAAAATCATTCTGACACCAAAACCGCAGCAGACAACATTGGTTGCATTCACGCAGGTTACTACTGCTGGTGGGTCTGTACCAACACAGGCTCTCCTTGTGAGACCCACTATTACGATCCCCTTTGCAAACAACAAAAATGTAACTACCACCTATTTAACTTTGCTGAAACCTGTGGACACCACCGTGACGTCAAACATCCACGCGTTAAACGTTCCTACTCCCTCAAGCGGTATGTTCGACTGTTTTCTTGGTTAATTAATAGTTACTTGGAATGTTTTTGTAAATCATTATTGTCTCTTTACATGTAGCTCCAGAAACTGAAGTAGAGAAAAACAAGGTAAAGGCCACAATTGTGAACATACCGGTTGGATCCACCCCTGGTGCTGCAGAAGAGAATGCAAAAACTGGCGAAAAGGTAATTTTGCATTTTAGTATATTCCTACATGAGTTGGAAGTTAGCTTGGAGAAATAAGCCTTATTAATAAGATAGTTTTAATGTTTATTGTTACTCATGATCTCTATATTTTTTGTTATTCACAGGAGGAATCAAAACCTTTTGTTTTGGCACCGACTCCAGCTCAACTTGGAAAGGCTCCATTACAGCGACGACAGTCGCAAGGAAACTGTCTGCCACTTTCATTCACTCCGGTTATCGGATCTCACGTAAATGAGAAGAAAGAGAATATGAGCGACGAATGTGAGACTCCCGGCAAGGTTGAAACTGAGGATAATACAACCGCAGAAGTTGAGATACAGGAAGAGGAAAAAGTTGAACCGCAAAAATTTCAACAGTTTGAGCACCCTCAGTTGACGATAAGAGTTGATTTTGCCCCTGATGAACTCCCTGAAGGACAAGAATGCTTATCGGCTTCATCTTCACAGCTTACACCAACACCAAAAAGCTTTTTCAAGAAAAACGTCGAGGATGGCATGGACAAGTAAGACTTTTTTCACAATGGACTATACTCTTTGGATCGGTCTCTATTGGATCTCTATTGGGCTATCGCTATCATACTCTATAATACTAACTTTTCTACTTTATATTAACATTAACTTTGACTGGCAATCATTGTAGCCATATGTTTTATTTTAAATTCATTGGTTTTCATGAAACTTTTTGATTTTTGTAGAGTATTGGAGCAAGTCAAGTTCTCAGAGAAATTCTCGAGCTTGCCCCAGTTCAATCCGGGAGAGACACCTTCTCCTTCAACGTTGTCTCTGCCATCCAGTCCACGCATGATATTAAGCACTTTTAGAAAAAAGCGCATGCCTTCTGGTGAGTTTAGAACACAAGATATTCAAGAAAGCCCAAGCATAAATCCTCCTAACCCTACACCAACTTGTGTAGCAACCGATCAACTATCAGTGGAAATGAGAGGAGAGCATGATCGATCAAATGAATCGTCACCAGCTCCTGTGAAGCTTACCGGAAGTACATTCTTTGGCCCAGATTTCAATGTTGAAGCCTTTAAAAGTAAGTGTCTAGTCAAATTAAAAGGACTGATACTGTTAGCAGGCATGAAAATACCAAAAATTTGTGGCTATTTGTAGATGACAATCCACATGCGAGATCAAATGAGGACGGACCAATCCCAGTATCACCATTAATTCCTGATCGTACTCCAACTGCCGGCTCTTCTGCAGCTCTTGCGGCTTTGAGATCACCGAGGACTCCCAAAACCCCAAGTGCTAATAGAAACTTAAATGAGCCGGGAGTGGAAAAGGGCCATCGTCGTATTCTGGAACAGAGAAGACAATTGGTTGTGCAGCTATTTGAAGAAAACGGTCTCTTTCCAACGACTCAAGCTACATCCGCGTTTCAGGTAAATATATGTTTTGTAATTTTCAGAAATGTAGCTACAATTTTCTAGAATCTAAGAATCTAACCGCAAACTTTGATATTTTCAGAATCAACATTCGGATGTCTTTCCTAGCAAGTCTTGTCTCCAGTTGAAAATTAGAGAGGTTCGGCAGAAACTGATGTCCCAACCTCAAAGTGGTGGATCTCAGCTTGGATCAGCACCACCAACGCCACTTACGCCTTCTGCAGCAGATTCTTTAGCTACATTTAATTTACCATTGACGCCATCTACGCCGATTGATTCATCAGCAGCTTCATCCTCACACTCTTCACATCATGGCTCATCTGGCCCCTCATCATCGGCAGTACTGTCTCGGCAAGAGTCTTAAATATTATGTATGAGTGACTCGTTGAAAGGTTCATTTTCTTCTCATTTACTGGATTGATCGTCTACTACGTGACACTGTCATAAAGAAGATCCTCTGAGAAGCTTTATAAGAGCGAAAGAATTCTAGAATTTCTGATTAACTCAAGTGAGTGCTTACATAAAAATGCTAGACTGACAATAATAGTTAGATAAAAGAGCATGTTTTGGGTTACTAGTTACAATGTAATTATTTTTGGTGTTCCCCACATAAAATTTTCAAGTGTAAATCATTAATGCTATTATACGAAAGTGTTTGTGTGATTAATTTTACAAAAATACCATGTGGCCATGTTTGAGTAAGCGTACATTGTGCATACTTTATGTAAGCAAGACTTTAGGGTTAATATCATGCACAGCTTTTGACGTGCCAGTATCTACACGGAAATATGCCTGAATATAAATTATTGTATAATAAGTTTCTATTGATGGTATCAAATACTTTTGATGACTTCATTATTACTGGAGCCTTAGGTTTCGATGATTCAGACAAGTACAAATAAATCAATGAAACTGAACTCTTGATAGTTATGCACAAGGCGATAGATTAGAAAATTTCAGAATCATCAGTCAAATCTTGTAAGTAACAGACTAGATATTTAAATCTAAATTTATTCTGTGTCTACATGCATGTTAAGGTAATATTATCTGAACTTTTGAAAAGGTTGTCCCTGATGTTTGGACATCATAAAAAGGCTCTAACTAATTTTGTCACATATCGTAAGTCTTGCTTGTTTAGTGACCTATGATTTATTTGTAGAGCCGAACTCTTCGTAGGGTCCCCTATTCCCCAACTGTAACACTAAAATACAATGGTTAAGCTTAGGATGAAATGAAATTACTCAAAACGTGAGCTGTTCTAATGTCTTTTACCCTATCAAATCAACGTACAAGATATTTTACTGTTGATATTTTATTTACGTGGAAGGTCGGAAAGATCCAATGAGCGTTCATATTAGGATGCTGGTATTGTGTATGCATTGACGAGAAGGGTAGTATGTCTTGATTTTTAGGAATAGGTACTGTTGTTCATATCGTCACAGTCGCAAACCAGTTTTGTTTCATTAATAGAGATGTATGTATTAAAGTTGCACTCGTGTCACTAAATAGAGCGATTAATTAATTAGGCGTAATTTGTAATATAACAATATTTGATAGCTGACATTTTAAAGGAACTCATCGTTCAGTTTTTCAAAGGCACTGGAATAACTTGTATGGAAACTCCGAATTAATGGTGCATGTGTAGGAAATATCGATGTTGATAGTGTTTTATATCTCCTTCCATACTATACGAATGATAATTAGGTATTATTACTGTGACCGAAGATTTCTCCAGAAAAGCTGTGTCATCATTAGCGGTCAATTTCTCATAAAATAAAAATCTTTGCACATAAAAAGAGGATTATACTTACTATTTATTATAGGGAAATTATTGTAACATACATACTGCATAATATACACGGATTTATGATATCAATAACTCAGGCAAATTAAAATGAAAAATGTAGTTTTAATATGGAACCATAAATAGTTTATACGTTTAGATGTACGGTGCAGTCACGGAGTTTATACAATGGTCATTGGGGAGGAGAATGGACAAATTTGTGTTTAAGGATACGAGAGAAATGTGTAAAATATGCTTAACATATTCGTACCAAACTATTAATGTACTTCATTACAAAATAATAACAACAATAATAATATTATTATTAGTAAGCGTTTTACTGACAGTCATCTTCATTCCTTCCTAGCACGGTCCCATCGCAATTTCGCTGTCCAATATCGTGACTACTTGTCTACTTATATAATTACTGAATTGAAAGATAAATTATTAAGTTATTGGCAAATAAAACATGAGCAAACTACATTCCTTTCAATCATAAGTCAGTTAGGGAAACAGTGAGGGCATAAATATGTAACGTAATAATTGCTGTTGTAATAGATATTTTAACAAAAAATTATCAATTCGTTTGTGTAGGGTATTGACGGTGACGAGATCGGCCATAATGATTTCCATCCATTGCCTAAAATGATCGCATAAAGAAATTGTTTCAGAAACTGTAACAGTTTTCTCCAGAGCGATAGAACAGTACCTTTTTGGATAGGAGATCGCTTTCACAAGAAGCCAGTCGAACAGAATAAAAAATCATAATACATATTATTTCAAAATGATCATTCTGCATTATGATCTGAGTTGGGATATGACGGAGTTAAAAGTAAAGTAATAAAATTTTTAGCTAGCTCATTAGTTTAATATATTATGTTAAATTTACAGACATACAAATCTATAAGTATAAGCAGGCCATGCGATCACATAAAACAATTTGTTGTGTATGTGCCAGTCGTTACCTAATTAATTCATGGTGCATTCAAAAATACAAGATTAATATGGTATTTTTAGATGACTGAAAAGATAATGAAACAGCCAGCGTAATATGAAGACTCATTCATTGATTACGTTGAATTGAAACATGTAAAAGACTTGAGAATGACGAGTCAACAAATCGTTCGTTTTTTAGGAACTTACTCTCACCAGACACACCACCAGTAATAATGCCAATGTATGAAAAAATGTTTGTGTTTAGAATTTCATAGAGTCATCAAAATATTAAGAGAAATTATAGAAGAGTGTTATATTCTTGGACTGCGGCGAAGTACAGAATGCTTTAATATTTTGTCAACAGTCTCGTTTTTTAACGGTGTAAACTCTCAAGTCCATCGCAGCCCGTTGGCTATATAATTATTAGCAAGCTAATGAAAACTTTTCCCCATTAAAACCATGCGTGAGGACAATATTCTTATTAATTGTTTATAAATATTACGTATGTTTAAAGTACTTTAGAAGAACGAGAGGAGTATGTATTCGCCGCTCAGTGCTGTACATACTGGATGTCATTGCCACTATCATTTATTTTCAATCTCATAATAGTTAGTTTTTATGAGCAGCTCTTTGTTGAGTTTTTTCCTGTGCAATTGTTATACCAAAGTGAAAGCATGAATGTGAAGCAAACTATCGACAGGCACGGATTTGCATAATATTATAGGTATGCAGTGTGAATGATAAAAAAAATGGTTTCATGTATGTACCATGATGTTCAGTATCAACGGTAAACGGTACACGATTTTCGGTTCCCACTTTACAGTAGCTTGTATGTATGTATGAACTATAAGACGGACTATTAATTTAAAATGTAATGACTATCTCTGTATATTCTAAATGGAATGGCTTTCTTCTGTATGACTGAACTAGCTAAGTTTTAAATTCTGTGACAATTTTTCGTTTTTCCTTGACTTGTGTGAATATCAAATAAAAGTAAAAGCAACACCACCATTACTTTTGACCTTATATAATTGATCACACGTATATCCTATCCTATCTTACATATTTAATATTGAAATCTAATGAAAACACATACAGTACGGTTCGTTTGGATTGAAAGTATTAAAAGAAATGACAGTGTCTTTGGTGTAAACTGAAAATTTAATTACAGCTGACAAATTTATTGTTTAAATAAATAATATAGTTTAAGTAACTGTTCTTGTTAGTTCACTAATCTGTTACAACAATCAATGCCATTCTCTTCAGCAAATACAAAAAATGCATAATAATTGTTTCATATAAATATATACCTATATATACATAATGTAAAATTTATGTTACATGAATATATTGTATGATCAATGTACACTAATTTTTTCAAAAGGAGATCCGGAAAAGGGCATGGAAAACCGGATTGACTTGACTCGTTGATTCTCATCAACAATATTAATCAATATTCCTTAAGAAATTAGTTACTGCATCAAAATATGTTGAAGATTAACTTTGTAAGGACAGTTGAATGCATTTTGATGTTATTTTAATTAAATAGATACTATTATACTTAACTTTTACTGTGTAAGTAATTTAAAAATTTTACATTATAACCCGTTATTATTATACTGAACTATATATATTATTAATTACCTACTCATATTGTATAAGAACATTATTACATAAAATATTTACGAAGTTTACGATGTTATTCTCAACAAAATTTTTGAAAAAAAATATAGACAGGGCACAAAACTTATTGTACCAGAATTTTGAGCGGAACTGCATAATAATTATTGTGGAAATGGACAAGCATCAAGCATCTACAAATTGTTGCACTTATGATGATGATAATGGAAGATGCTTTTAACTTCGTTATACGACAAAGAAAGGGTAAATATAAGTTGAAAAATAAATGAAATTGCACGCGAAAAACAGAACATTGTGTGGTGTATTTATCCTTACCATTAAATCATCATTAAGCATAAATCATTATTTCCCTCATGTGCACATATACTTCTTACATGAAAGCAAAGCAACTCTCTTGCATCTTATATCGTTGCATCTCATGCATCTCGAGAAAGTGTGAATAATGGAAAGGTTGTTATTGATCATGGAGACATGTCTCATCGTTCATCTATCGGGCACTGGAATCGGTTATTACTAGCAGCGCCAGTAAAATGTTGACCATCGCAAAGACCGTCGTTATTTTTCTACTGGACTCGTTTTTTGCTAATAATGCTTATAGAAATAAAGTTCCAGTCATTGACATGTGCAGTACAAAATGTTTCGTTTACAGATTATGAAGTCACAAAAGAAACAAAGGAAGGATTTTAGTATGCCAAGTGTATCTTCTGTAGTAGGCGTGTCATGTTGTCAGTCTGTCATTTAATATCTCTGGAAAATGATTTGCAACAAAAGAGATGAATAACTTCCTTTGTGTCCGCATAAATGAAACAAATAATCCTGTCACCATTCAAGATAAATGTGCCTTTGTTTTTATTCACTATACAAACGACAACAACAATAAAAATATCTTCACTAGTAAGTAATGAGATTTGGGTCTTTTAGTTTTCGCTGCCGTTCTTACGCCCAGTTGCTTGGACTTGCTCAGTTTATTAAATCTGTCATAGAATTAAATATGCTGCTTTAGGGTTTATGTGATCAATCATAACAGCTTATCTAGTTACTTATGTATAAACTCTTAAAACATTTTCTCCATATCATGGATTCAAGAAGAAAATTATTAGCGATTTTGTGTCTTAGAAATTAATTCGTTCATGATAAAGGGGTGCAAAACGTACTTTATTAACTACAGCCTCTAGTCTACAGGTAGGGTACGGTACTGCATACTACGCTGGAACTTTGATAGATTGAAGGCACAAAAAGGATCAATAGAATTGAGAATGATTTTTATGAAATGGCTCTTTAAAATAATTCTCTGTATTTGTCTACATTCTATAGGGTTGTTATTTCTGCTAGCGTGACTTTTAACCACATATTAAAACGTATTAATTTTGTGTGATGATAGGCGTTCCATTCTTTGCAAAGGTATATTAGTAAATGACATTTGCACATGACTGCAGCACTTACAATAACTGCTGATGTAAATACAACAGCACTGCCAATGACAATGCAAGCTGTTGAATGATTACACTGGACCGTTCATGTCCTTTTTTGGCTACATGAAACCGCTGCTATTAAACTAAAAGATGTCGGAAGACGCTGATGAGAAGTTGGATGCTTATACACGAGACAACGACTTATAAACATGATGGTGGTGATGCTGGTAGAAAGAGATCTTCCATGGTTGATTATATGCCAAACTGAGACCAGCGCAACGGCCGCCCCTGGTAATCTCTGTCTATTGATAAGGAAAGACAATGGAAATTCTAAAGATTAAAAATAAAAGGGCCTGGTATTTTATAAACGCAGTCTCATCCCCCGACCCATGAGCATACCCCTTGTTTGCAATGTTACCAGCTTTCCTTCGATATAATAGTGCATAACTATTGTGAACTTATGACGACATGTACATATGTGCTGCGTAGTGTAATTTAAATAGTGGCTTTTTGAAAGCCAATGTTTAAGTTCATTAAAATGCAATGATTTTATGTGTAAATATCTCAAATTCTGGAAATGAACAAGTCTACATGGAAATTCCAAGGGATTTTTAGTAAAGCCGTAAATGCAATTGCAATGTTGTTGGGGTCGGCGGATGAGACTGACTGTTAAATAGCATTACCTTCACTTTTAATCTTCGGAACTTCTATTGTCTTCTATATGAATAGAAAGAGATTACAAGGGGCGGCCGATGCGACTGATCGTAGTTTGAGACATTACCTTTACACGTGTTCTTTTGCTTTATTTATTTTCATATTTTAGATTTTATTTTTATCTATTCGGTAGGATGTAATTTTACTAAGCTCAATATTTGTCTTTATGCAAAATGAAATAGTTCATGGATGCCTGATATTGTTTAGAATCAAGATTAGCGTCTTGTGGTGATGCAACAGACCCCGATTATCATCTATCATCCAACAAAAATTATAAAAGCGAATAAAATGGATATTCTGCATCACTCAAAACGGATTTTCTTAAATGTTAAATTCTAAATACTTGCATTGCACTCTTTTACTGTTTTTAAACCAAGAGCAGTAATTACCAACTTTTGCCCCTTATCCAGATCGGGAATATTTTTTGGTTGGCAAGTTGTAGCTTAAGGCAAAAGCGTGGCTTTAGTT
Source organism: Sinella curviseta (assembly GCA_004115045.4). Classification (NCBI taxonomy): domain Eukaryota; kingdom Metazoa; phylum Arthropoda; class Collembola; order Entomobryomorpha; family Entomobryidae; genus Sinella; species Sinella curviseta. The sequence continues at coordinate 23,497,872 of CM023202.3, read as the reverse complement.
CATCTATTGGCAGTTAATGCAAACGTACTTAACATCATTACCAGGCAAGTGAACTGAAACATTCCAAGATAACAATAAAATAAGACGCTCTTGTTGTACCCAACTGAAAGAAGTTGATGTGTAGTTATAATTTATTGCCATATAAGTATGTGACGGCCTGTCTTTTATCTCCATCTAGCCCAGCCCGAAAACCCTCTCATCATCGTTATTTTTTTCCTCTTCATGAGTGTAACGATCGCGCGCAAAATAACAATTTATTATTATGCTTTTGGCATCATTGTTCGGCACTACCGATACAGGCGGACGGTAAACATTCTCTTGAGAATGAACGACTAAAATGGGCAGTAAACGTCTTTCAGAGGATGTTTCTAATCCACAATGCGAAATGGCGTCCATTAGCTGGCGTCAAATGTTTTGAAAGACGTTTACAATCTATACATTAAAAGGGTAAAAGGTAAACTATCGACAACAATGAAATGCTAACGCTCGCTAAATTTCGGTATTTTACTTTGCACTTTGATATACTAATTACATACTTTAAACTGGCGTATTCCGTAATGTACCTTTACAATGAAGGTATAAAACTAGAAACATAGGAAGGCATATTGTACGCAGGCTGTCGAAGAAAGTATATCGCTCGATTTCGCTAAGAACATTTAGAGAAATGAGCATCGCAAAATTACTTACGGATACCCCAAAACATTTTCAGCAAAATTCTAGAGACTACTACAGAGTTAAACGAGAAGTGCAAAATGGCACATATAATTTATTGAGAGCTCGGGTTCACTGATTGCTGCAACAAACCATACCAACCAATAATGCGATAGTTTGTGTAATTTTAGCCTACGTACAACGTATATGTGTATATGGTCATGAGAGCCTTTAGGGAAGTCAGGACAGGATCCTAGCCGGATATCAAGCAATTGGTACAAAATAATGAACCACAGATGAAATGTAATTCAAAGAGATAAAAATTCACTAACTCACGCGGCTGCTTTAAAAAGTGTTAAACAGCTACACATACCTATATAGGTATAGGCAAATACAATTCTAGCCCGGGATATGATAATATTACCACCACCAGCAACAACAATAAGGAATGTGCTTCACGTTTTGCCGGAGAGAACAATAATGAAATCATAAAACGGAGTATATAATAAAAACATGAAATTTTGATGGCAGAGAGGATTACGTTCGTTTGTAGAAGCTGTGTGTGTGAGTGTCGTGCTAAAAGCTTTTAAAAAGGTGTCAAAAAGAGTTAGGGAATGGAGCGTATCATTACATACTATGGATGTATGCATAATAATTTGAAAGGAATCTCGAGGAGAACTTTTGAGAGGGTAAACGAATGGACACATGTAATTTACACTGATCTAAAAGAGTATATCTTGTTCTCTGTTCTTTATACATGCGACCACCATTTAAATTCGGACTTGAGGAGAATGCCAGAAGCAAGTTCATGCATTGTATACTACACAAGTGATGTGATGACGATCTCTGGTGATCCGTGACCATCATAATCATGCACTCCACCAGTTGGTGAAGAGATGCAAAGAAGAGTTTATTGTTATGAGTTGTAATAATAAAAGCTTCAACACTTGAGGGCATCAAGCCGTCATCATGATTTCCATCCACAGCTACAAGAAATTTGAGAAGTGGACAATAGGTCTCGTAATGTCTTTTCACCAATTCTTCTAGGGACTCAACCCTACTATCGTTCTTTTTAGATTTGATTAAGTCCTCACTCCTCTTTAGTACCATTCATGTAATTCATTCGCTTCTCTGGTCCATAAAAATAATTTCAATTCACTCGTAGAATTTAGAATGGACTGTGCGTGAATTTTATACACGAAAGTGGACGGATGGAAATTGAAAATGACTTGGTTAGGGCAGCTTACTTTGCACATGTATGAATATAATTTTATAAGACAGTTCTTTCTTATTTACTAAAATTCAATACTTCGAAATGTTCGTTACATTAAGTCCCATCAGCAATAGTTTCTAGTTTTCATACACTTTCTAGTTTTATTACTTACTTCAAATGCGTCACATGCCTTCAAACAATAATTAAGAACAAGACTGAACAATCGAAATAGCGTAACTGCATATATTTAAAGGTGTGTTGAATTTCAATAATATTCCATATTCTTTCCCGTAGACCGTTCCATGTCTATTTCAACTTTTCAAAATACGGTTTGCTCATGAATTCAACCTTGACCAAGTACTTTGGTTGAACGAAGTTGGCATCGTAAACAGCGTACTCATTGAATACAAGCGGATGAGGAAAAGAGAAAAAGCCACGTTTCGCTTTCACGGTTGTTCCCAGTGGCCACAGGCACCCGTCGATTGCTTTACTATGTTTTTCATCCGGGATATAATTACCGAGACCCTTAACGCTGTCATACCCCGTTGGTGGAGTAGTTAACGTGTGATCGGCTGCGGAGGCATTAAATACATTTCCAAGAAGCACATCACAGGCTAACAAGTAGCCTTCAGAACCCGGTGGCAAAGTAGTTCCGCTACCTGCAGCACAGTACTGAGCACTCTTGGAAACGCGGTCGGCGAAATACACCCCCGTTCCAAACATCTGCCCTTGGCCAGCGGGGATTTGGAGCCCATTTTCTAAAATAGAAGCTACTTTCTCTGTCTTTGTACCGTGCCATAGCATCATGCGTTGTTTCCCCTTAAGATCAGAATCCTCATTAAAGTCTGTAAAGTCATCCGCCTTCGAAAGAATCCGGAGAATCGCAAGAATCTTCAACCCAAAACCGTGATTTTGACTTTTTTCAATGTAGTCGTGAATATCCATAAATTGCTCATCTTCGGGGGACAGGGCCCAAGCGAGAACTTTGCCGGAGTGGAAAAAGTCCTGGGAAACACCAAGACCCTCAAAGATTTCACGCGCAACTGGGTCGTCAATAAGACCTTCTTTAATTTTCTTCACGGAGGCAGCTACTTCTTGGTCATCATCTTCATCATTTACTTTCTGGGCATCGACCTTTGTCGACAAGCACCAACGTTTTAGTCAAATATAGTTTTTCATTATTTCATTGCCTTATATGTAGGTATGCGCATAAGCGAACCTTAAGGGCTGGTGTATTTGAGGCTATGGTGGAAGATGCCTTGCGCTTCTGCGCCTTTCTAACAATGGGTGAAGGAGACTTCGCTGGCAATGGCATGTTTTGTGGACCTGCTGGAGTGGTCGCATTTTGAACAGGCGACGAGTTGGTCGTTGTTGTTGAAGGAGGCGATGCTGCTGGTGGTGGCAGTTGATTGCCTGCTATTGGGGTTGGAATAGGACTTGTCGGAGCCGGAGTAGGAGTGCTATATATGGAACCCATTTTAATTTTGACACTTCAGGAGTAATGACTAGAGAAATCAGTTTTGCCAAAAGATCTTATGTATAATAGATTTATGAGTTTTTCCATAAAGTGTATTCCAAAACACGTTATTCTTAAACAATACATCAAAGAGATTTCTCTGAGGGCGAGGGTACATAAGCTAAATATGCTTCCAAACTTGTTTCCCATGTCTACTGCATGCAGCTATCCGCTTTTGATTAGTGTAAACTAACACGAAAATTACAGATCATAGGAGAAAGCTCAAGGTGATCAATCGACATAATCTTAGCTTATAATATTTATTCTGTGAACATCATAGGAAATCTCATTGTGCAGATCATGGAAAAGTGGGGACATGCCATGAGTATATTATATAGGTATACCTTGCATTACTATTAGGTATATACCTACATTAATTTTATACACAATGGTATTACAGACATAGAAAGTAACATAAGAATTTTGAAAAAAAAAACTAAATACAGTTTAATTGTTTTTCTTTTCATGGTTTTACTTCCATATCATTGTTCATTAAATAATTCACTAGTGAACATATATAACTTTGGAATCCATTTTGCCACGACTTATGAAATACTGATATAAATGTTACTGAAAGGAGAAAGCATGTACATTGTGTACCCGATCTATCGGAATGTTCAAGTAGTGAAGTGTATACTGTTCCCTTTCTTCATTTTTCTCGAATCACTTTTGTTTACGCATTATTTGTGGCTGGAATAATTGTGTGCTTTGTTCTTCAGCCCACATATCGAGTTTGTGTTTGAGTTCTTTGTTGCTTTTACATTCTTTCCACTTTATGCTGCTCCTGTCAGCAGTTCATGTTTTTCTTACGACTTACTTTCAAACACAGAAACAGAAATATAATATATTACATACAAGAAAAGAAATATATTAAGACTTTTTCCTTGAAACTTATTTGCTCTCCGACCAAGTTCCCTTTACTTTCATTTCTTCGCTTTTGCTCATTCCTGCTGCTATACCGGATATGACAACCAGACTTCGTTTCATTAAGCAATATACACATAAGCAACGTCTCTCACTGTAATCTGCTTACTATAACGTATCATGATCTTGTTTTCACTTTTTTATCCTGCCATATAGGTAATGCACAAGTTTGGGTTTCACCCGAGGAGGTCGAACGGTTCCTTTGTGCGTATATAATCTTACATATTCATCGTCTCCCTATTTCTCCTTCTGCTTACTTGGCAATATAGATATATATGAATTGAATATAAGACGTTAAGTAGCCCTTACGACGAAACACTGAAATGCATTTTCGTACACTTAAGACGGTTATAAAAGTTCATGTTTATGCCCACCACCATTGTGTTAGCACCACTCCATTCCAGTCAAAACCTGAGATGTAATGCCTAAAGGAACCCATTTCCAACATAACTAATCTAATAGTAGTTTCTTCATAATAACCAAAATACTGATGAAAAACTGTACAGAACACAAATTCTCGGATTCATGTATTTACATTTATAAAGAAAAAAAGAAACTTCTCATTTCCTCAAGCCAATTTCATCCCTACTGTGGTTGGTTTGCTTGCATTCATTTATTGTACATCTTGAAATTCCAGCCAGCTGTGGTATTTACACCAAAGAAAGGAAGTACCTTCAAGGTCCCAAACACGTGCACAAATGGTTACCTATCTTTAAAAATTGAAAATATTGTTGGTTCTTACCCAATTGATGCTGATGTATTTACATATATGTAAACTTTGAACAAAAAGCCAAGATGTAAAAACATTTTGTTTTGTTAATCGTAAGCTCGTGCTGGACCTTTTATGTGTGTATACAATTTCATTTCTTATTATTGTTAGGTTTTACAGCAGGAATAACTGTAGCACAACGGTTACATTTACCTATTCATGCTTCTTTAGAAAAAGGGTGAAACTCTGTAAAAAGAATCTTAAATAAAAAACTTATTTAAAGGGTGAAATGAAATAATCATAAAGATATGTGAAAAATACGCTCTTTGGTACACAATAATGGTAGTGATGAATATCATTTTTATCAGTTACAGATCGTGAAGTGTGGGGTACGTAGCGTCAGACCACAGCCAGTCAGTCAGATATACAGTTTAAATGACGGCGATAGGGGTGAGAAGGTGCTAAGCCGAGGTTGCATGTGTGCAAGATGATAGCGCATAACACCTTCCATTTGACATGTGTATGAAACATTGCTTTTGAGCCCCAGTTTTGTTTATAGAGGCAGCTTCGTTCGGTGTTAACGTATTCAAAGTAGTAAAGTAAACTTGACGGACGAAATGGGAAATAGGGATGGTATGAATCAATAGATAGCTTATAAATAACTTTCAAAAAATAATCTGACCAAACTGTGAGGTGGCGATGTCTCTATTTAAGGCATGATATGAGCATATATCGTACTTATAGTTTAAACTCTTCATTCTCCCCATCTAAAAAAGGGTTATATTATATTTTCTTTCTTCAATGGTGGTACAGGATGAAAAATAAATAAAACCATCAGCCATAAAAAATATTCATAGAACTGAAATACTCATAATTTTTACTTGTAAATAGAGATAAAAAATATATTATGTTCCGGTGGCCATGATACTCGTTTTTTATACTGCTTAGCTTTGTATTCATAAATACAGCGTGCTGAGTTGGAATTCCTAGTTTGAGAACTCGTACCGGTCATAAAATAAATCTAATCTTTAGTTAGCTAGTTCAGTTTAAGCCGACCCATCTTTCATTCCCCTATCCGTTGCACGAGCCTTTAATCAAACTGCATTTACATTTTGTAGTTATCGACTACGTAAATACTTTCCCACCCACGTTCACTGATCTGTTGCCTTTACAAAAATCAATGTGTACTCTTTGAAAAACAATTTAAACATCTGAAACGAATTGAATTTCGTATGAATTACTCTTCAATGAGACATAACTTCAAACACGTGGAATGAAAAAAACTTAATCATAACTAGACTATAGATTCAATTCATATTTCTTGATTTAACTAGAATACAAATTTCCTTTCGGATGCTAAAGGTTCGAATATGACGTTCAATATATGTGCAGCTAGAAACACTACCGAAGTACCTATACACATATCTTCAAATACTGTATGATTGCGATGTTTGCAAGATTAAAAGTAAAGGGTTTCACGGAATGTATATGAATGGGTCATCATACTGTCATGAAAGTTCAAGTATTTCTAACGTGCACATAATGAAACCACAATCATTTTTAATTAAATAGACATATTTCCTCGTTACAGGGTTATTAATAGAAACTTCATAA
>CM023202.3:23344024-23491145 GCA_004115045.4 Sinella curviseta | reverse complement strand
ATTTTGCCCATTGATTTTGCCCATTGATTTTGCCATTGATTTTGCCCATGAAATTTTTCCCATTGAATTTTGCCCATTGAATTTTGCCCATTAATTTTGCCCATTTATTTTGCACATGATTTTGCCCATTTAATTTTGCCCATGGATTTTGCCCATTGAATTTTGCCCATTGAATTTTGCCCATGAATTTTGCCCATTATTTTGCCCATTGAATTTTGCCCATTTATTTTGGCCCATGAATTTTGCCCATTGAATTTTGCCCATTGAATTTTGCCCATTGAATTTTGCCCAATGAATTTTGCCCATTGAATTTTGCCCATTTATTTTGCCCATTGAATTTTGCCCATTGAATTTTGCCCATTGAATTTTGCCCATTGAATTTTGCCCATTGAATTTTGCCCAATGAATTTTGCCATTGAATTTTGCCCATTGATTTTGCCCATTAATTTTGCCCATGAATTTGGCCCATGATTTTGCCCATTGATTTTGCCCATTGAATTTTGCCCATTGCAATGTTGCCCATTATTGTGCCCAATGTAATTTTGCCCATTGAAATTTTGCCCATTGATTTTGCCCATTGAATTTTGCCCAATGAATTTGCCCATTGAATTTTGCCCAATGAATTTTGCCCATTAATTTTGCCCTTAATTTTGCCATTGAATTTTGCCCATTGAATTTTGCCCATTGAATTTTGCCCATTGAATTTTGCCCATTGAATTTTGCCCATTGAATTTTGCCCATTGAATTTTGCCCATTGAATTTTGCCCATTGAATTTTGCCCATTGAATTTTGCCCATTGAATTTTGCCCATTGAATTTTGCCCATTTTATTTTGTCCAATGAATTTTGCCCATTGAATTTTGCCCATTGAATTTTGCCCATTTATTTTGCCCATTGAATTTTGCCCATTGAATTTTGCCCATTTATTTTGCCCATTGAATTTTGCCCATTGAATTTTGCCCATTTAATTTTGCCCAATGAATTTTGCCCATTGAATTTTGCCCATTGAATTTTGCCCATTTATTTTGCCCAATGAAGTTTGCCCATTGAATTTTGCCCATTCAATTTTGCCCATTTATTTTGCCCATTGAATTTTGCCCATTGAATTTTGCCCATTGAATTTTGCCCATTGAATTTTGCCCATTGAATTTTGCCCATTGAATTTTGCCCATTCAATTTTGCCCATTTATTTTGCCCAATGAATTTTGCCCATTGAATTTTGCCCATTGAATTTTGCCCATTGAATTTTGCCCATTGAATTTTGCCCATTGAATTTTGCCCATTGAATTTTGCCCATTGAATTTTGCCCAATGAATTTTGCCCATTGAATTTTGCCCATTCAATTTTGCCCATTTAATTTTGCCCATTGAATTTTGCCCATTGAATTTTGCCCATTGAATTTTGCCCATTGAATTTTGCCCATTGAATTTTGCCCATTTAATTTTGCCCATTGAATTTTGCCCATTGAATTTTGCCCATTTATTTTGCCCATTGAATTTTGCCCATTGAATTTTGCCCAATGAATTTTGCCCATTGAATTTTGCCCATGATTTTGCCCATTGAATTTTGCCCATTGAATTTTGCCCATTTAATTTTGCCCAATGAATTTTGCCCATTGAATTTTGCCCATTTAATTTTGCCCAATGAATTTTGCCCATTGAATTTTGCCCATTGAATTTTGCCCATTGAATTTTGCCCATTGAATTTTGCCCAATGAATTTTGCCCATTGAATTTTGACCAATGAATTTTGCCCATTGAATTTTGCCCATTGAATTTTGCCCATTTAATTTTGCCCATTGAATTTTGCCCATTGAATTTTGCCCATTGAATTTTGCCCATTGAATTTTGCCCATTGAATTTTGCCCATTGAATTTTGCCCATTGAATTTTGCCCATTGAATTTTGCCCATTCAATTTTGCCCATTTAATTTTGCCCATTTAATTTTGCCCATTGAATTTTGCCCATTGAATTTTGCCCATTGAATTTTGCCCATTGAATTTTGCCCATTTAATTTTGCCCATTGAATTTTGCCCATTGAATTTTGCCCATTGATTTTTGCCCATTTAATTTTGCCCATGAATTTTGCCCATTTAATTTTGCCCATTGAATTTTGCCCAATGAATTTTGCCCATTTAATTTTGCCCATTTAATTTTGCCCATTGAATTTTGCACATTTAATTTTGCCCATTGAATTTTGCCCATTTAATTTTGCCCATTTAATTTTGCCCATTGAATTTTGCCCATTAATTTTGCCCATTGAATTTTGCCCATTTAATTTTGCCCATTGAATTTTGCCCATGATTTTGCCCATTGATTTTGCCCAATGAATTTTGCCCAATGAATTCTGCCCAATGAATTTTGCCCAATGAATTTTGCCCAATGAATTTTGCCCATTGAATTTTGCCCATTGAATTTTGCCCAATGAATTTTGCCCATTTAATTTTGCCCAATGAATTTTGCCCATTTAATTTTGCCCATTTAATTTTGCCCATTGAATTTTGCCCATTGAATTTTGCCCATTTAATTTTGCTCATTTAATTTTGCCCATTGAATTTTGCCCATTGAATTTTGCCCATTGAATTTTGCCCAATGAATTTTGCCCATTTAATTTTGCACATTGAATTTTGCCCATTGAATTTTGCCCAATGAATTTTGCCCATTGAATTTTGCCCAAAGAATTTTGCCCATTGAATTTTGCCCATTGAATTTTGCCCATTTATTTTGCCCAATGAATTTTGCCCATTGAATTTTGCCCATTTAATTTTGCCCAATGAATTTTGCCCATTGAATTTTGCCCATTGAATTTTGCCCATTGAATTTTACCCAATGAATTTTGCCCAATGAATTTTGCCCAATGAATTTTGCCCATGAATTTTGCCCATTTAATTTTGCCCATTGAATTTTGCCCATTGAATTTTGCCCATTGAATTTTGCCCATTGAATTTTGCCCATTGAATTTTGCCCAATGAATTTTGCCCATTTAATTTTGCCCATTGAATTTTGCCCATTGAATTTTGCCCAATGAATTTTGCCCAATGAATTTTGCCCATTGAATTTTGCCCAATGAATTTTGCCCATTGAATTTTGCCCATTGAATTTTGCCCATTTAATTTTGCCCATTGAATTTTGCCCAATGAATTTTGCCCATTTAATTTTGCCCATTGAATTTTGCCCATTTAATTTTGCCCATTGAATTTTGCCCATTGAATTTTGCCCATTGAATTTTGCCCATTGAATTTTGCCCAATGAATTTTGCCCATTGAATTTTGCCCATTGAATTTTGCCCATTTAATTTTGCCCAATGAATTTTGCCCATTGAATTTTGCCCATTGAATTTTGCCCATTGAATTTTGCCCATTGAATTTTGCCCATTTAATTTTGCCCATTGAATTTTGCCCATTGAATTTTGCCCATTTAATTTTGCCCATTGAATTTTGCCCATTTAATTTTGCCCATTGAATTTTGCCCATTGAATTTTGCCCAATGAATTTTGCCCATTGAATTTTGCCCAATGAATTTTGCCCATTTAATTTTGCCCATTGAATTTTGCCCATTTAATTTTGCCCATTCAATTTTGCCCATTGAATTTTGCCCATTCAATTTTGCCCATTGATATTTGCCCAATGAATTTTGCCCATTGAATTTTGCCCATTGAATTTTGCCCATTGAATTTTGCCCATTGAATTTTGCCCATTGAATTTTGTCCATTGAATTTTGCCCATTGAATTTTGCCCATTGAATTTTGCCCAATGAATTTTGCCCATTGAATTTTGCCCATTGAATTTTGCCCATTGAATTTTGCCCATTTAATTTTGCCCAATGAATTTTGCCCATTGAATTTTGCCCATTTAATTTTGCCCATTGAATTTTGCCCATTGAATTTTGCCCATTGAATTTTGCCCATTGAATTTTGCCCATTTAATTTTGCCCATTGAATTTTGCCCATTTAATTTTGCCCATTGAATTTTGCCCATTGAATTTTGCCCAATGAATTTTGCCCAATGAATTTTGCCCATTGAATTTTGCCCAATGAATTTTGCCCATTGAATTTTGCCCATTGAATTTTGCCCATTTAATTTTGCCCATTGAATTTTGCCCAATGAATTTTGCCCATTTAATTTTGCCCATTGAATTTTGCCCATTTAATTTTGCCCATTGAATTTTGCCCATTGAATTTTGCCCATTGAATTTTGCCCATTGAATTTTGCCCAATGAATTTTGCCCATTGAATTTTGCCCATTGAATTTTGCCCATTTAATTTTGCCCAATGAATTTTGCCCATTGAATTTTGCCCATTGAATTTTGCCCATTGAATTTTGCCCATTGAATTTTGCCCATTGAATTTTGCCCATTGAATTTTGCCCATTGAATTTTGCCCATTTAATTTTGCCCATTGAATTTTGCCCATTTAATTTTGCCCATTGAATTTTGCCCATTGAATTTTGCCCAATGAATTTTGCCCATTGAATTTTGCCCAATGAATTTTGCCCATTTAATTTTGCCCATTGAATTTTGCCCATTTAATTTTGCCCATTGAATTTTGCCCATTGAATTTTGCCCATTGAATTTTGCCCATTGATATTTGCCCAATGAATTTTGCCCATTGAATTTTGCCCATTGAATTTTGCCCATTTAATTTTGCCCAATGAATTTTGCCCATTGAATTTTGCCCATTGAATTTTGCCCATTGAATTTTGCCAATTGAATTTTGCCCATTTAATTTTGCCCATTTAATTTTGCCCATTGAATTTTGCCCATTGAATTTTGCCCATTGAATTTTGCCCAATGAATTTTGCCCATTTAATTTTGCCCATTGAATTTTGCCCATTGAATTTTGCCCATTGAATTTTGCCCATTGAATTTTGCCCAATGAATTTTGCCCATTTAATTTTGCCCATTGAATTTTGCCCATTTAATTTTGCCCAATGAATTTTGCCCATTGAATTTTGCCCATTTAATTTTGCCCAATGAATTTTGCCCATTGAATTTTGCCCAATGAATTTTGCCCATTGAATTTTACCCAATGAATTTTGCCTAATGAATTTTGCCCAATGAATTTTGCCCAATGAATTTTGCCCATTTAATTTTGCCCATTGAATTTTGCCCATTTAATTTTGCCCAATGAATTTTGCCCATTGAATTTTGCCCATTTAATTTTGCCCAATGAATTTTGCCCATTGAATTTTGCCCAATGAATTTTGCCCATTGAATTTTACCCAATGAATTTTGCCCAATGAATTTTGCCCAATGAATTTTGCCCAATGAATTTTGCCCATTGAATTTTGCCCAATGATTTTTGCCCATTTAATTTTGCCCAATGAATTTTGCCCATTTAATTTTGCCCAATGAATTTTGCCCATTTAATTTTGCCCAATGATTTTTGCCCATTTAATTTTGCCCATTGAATTTTGCCCATTGAATTTTGCCCAATCATTTTTGCCCATTTAATTTTGCCCAATGAATTTTGCCCATTGAATTTTGCCCATTGAATTTTGCCCAATGAATTTTGCCCATTGAATTTTGCCCAATGAATTTTGCCCATTTAATTTTGCAAATTGAATTTTGCCCATTTAATTTTGCCCAATGAATTTGGCCCATTGAATTTTGCCCATTTAATTTTGCCCAATGAATTTTGCCCATTGAATTTTGCCCAATGAATTTTGCCCATTGAATTTTACCCAATGAATTTTGCCTAATGAATTTTGCCCAATGAATTTTGCCCAATGAATTTTGCCCATTTAATTTTGCCCATTGAATTTTGCCCATTTAATTTTGCCCAATGAATTTTGCCTATTGAATTTTGCCCATTTAATTTTGCCCAATGAATTTTGCCCATTGAATTTTGCCCAATGAATTTTGCCCATTGAATTTTACCCAATGAATTTTGCCCAATGAATTTTGCCCAATGAATTTTGGTCATTTAATTTTGCCCAATGAATTTTGCCCATTGAATTTTGCCCATTTAATTTTGCCCAATGAATTTTGCCCATTGAATTTTGCCCAATGAATTTTGCCCATTGAATTTTACCCAATGAATTTTGCCTAATGAATTTTGCCCAATGAATTTTGCCCAATGAATTTTGCCCATTTAATTTTGCCCATTGAATTTTGCCCATTTAATTTTGCCCAATGAATTTTGCCCATTGAATTTTGCCCATTTAATTTTGCCCAATGAATTTTGCCCATTGAATTTTGCCCAATGAATTTTGCCCATTGAATTTTACCCAATGAATTTTGCCCAATGAATTTTGCCCAATGAATTTTGCCCAATGAATTTTGCCCATTCAATTTTGCCCATTGAATTTTGCCCATTTAATTTTGCCCATTGAATTTTGCCCATTGAATTTTGCCCATTGAATTTTGCCCATTGAATTTTGCCCATTGAATTTTGCCCAATGAATTTTGCCCATTGAATTTTGCCCATTCAATTTTGCCCATTTAATTTTGCCCATTTAATTTTGCCCATTGAATTTTGCCCATTTAATTTTGCCCATTGAATTTTGCCCATTTAATTTTGCCCATTGAATTTTGCCCATTGAATTTTGCCCAATGATTTTTGCCCATTTAATTTTGCCCAATGAATTTTGCCCATTGAATTTTGCCCAATGATTTTTGCCCATTTAATTTTGCCCAATGAATTTTGCATATTTAATTTTGCCCATTTAATTTTGCCCATTGAATTTTGCCCATTGAATTTTGCCCAATGATTTTTGCCCATTTAATTTTGCCCAATGAATTTTGCCCATTTAATTTTGCCCAATGAATTTTGCCCATTGAATTTTGCCCAATGAATTTTGCCCATTGAATTTTACCCAATGAAGTTTGCCCAATGAATTTTGCCCATTGAATTTTGCCCAATGAATTTTGCCCATTTAATTTTGCCCATTGAATTTTGCCCATTTAATTTTGCCCATTTAATTTTGCCCAATGAATTTTGCCCATTTAATTTTGCCCATTGAATTTTGCCCATTGAATTTTGCCCAATGAATTTTGCCCATTGAATTTTGCCCAATGAATTTTGCCCATTTAATTTTGCCCATTGAATTTTGCCCATTTAATTTTGCCCATTGAATTTTGCCCAATGAATTTTGCCCATTGAATTTTGCCCATTGAATTTTGCCCATTGAATTTTGCCCATTTAATTTTGCCCAATGAATTTTGCCCATTGAATTTTGCCCAATGAATTTTGCCCATTGAATTTTGCCCAATGAATTTTGCCCATTTAATTTTGCCCAATGATTTTTGCCCATTTAATTTTGCCCATTGAATTTTGCCCATTGAATTTTGCCCAATGATTTTTGCCCATTTAATTTTGCCCAATGAATTTTGCCCATTTAATTTTGCCCATTGAATTTTGCCCATTGAATTTTGCCCAATGAATTTTGCCCATTTAATTTTGCCCAATGAATTTTGCCCATTTAATTTTGCCCAATGAATTTTGCCCATTGAATTTTGCCCAATGAATTTTGCCCATTGAATTTTACCCAATGAAGTTTGCCCAATGAATTTTGCCCAATGAATTTTGCCCAATGAATTTTGCCCATTGAATTTTGCCCATTGAATTTTGCCCATTTAATTTTGCCCATTTAATTTTGCCCAATGAATTTTGCCCATTTAATTTTGCCCATTGAATTTTGCCCATTGAATTTTGCCCATTGAATTTTGCCCATTGAATTTTGCCCAATGAATTTTGCCCATTTAATTTTGCCCATTGAATTTTGCCCATTTAATTTTGCCCATTGAATTTTGCCCATTTAATTTTGCCCATTGAATTTTGCCCAATGAATTTTGCCCATTGAATTTTGCCCATTTAATTTTGCCCAATGAATTTTGCCCATTGAATTTTGCCCAATGAATTTTGCCCATTGAATTTTGCCCAATGAATTTTGCCCAATGAATTTTGCCCAATGAATTTTGCCCAATGAATTTTGCCCATTGAATTTTGCCCATTTAATTTTGCCCATTGAATTTTGCCCAATGAATTTTGCCCATTGAATTTTGCCCATTGAATTTTGCCCATTGAATTTTGCCAATTGAATTTTGCCCATTTAATTTTGCTCATTTAATTTTGCCCATTGAATTTTGCCCATTGAATTTTGCCCATAGAATTTTGCCCAATGAATTTTGCCCATTTAATTTTGCCCATTGAATTTTGCCCATTGAATTTTGCCCAATGAATTTTGCCCATTGAATTTTGCCCAATGAATTTTGCCCATTTAATTTTGCAAATTGAATTTTGCCCATTTAATTTTGCCCAATGAATTTGGCCCATTGAATTTTGCCCATTTAATTTTGCCCAATGAATTTTGCCCATTGAATTTTGCCCAATGAATTTTGCCCATTGAATTTTACCCAATGAATTTTGCCCAATGAATTTTGCCCAATGAATTTTGCCCAATGAATTTTGCCCATTTAATTTTGCCCATTGAATTTTGCCCATTTAATTTTGCCCAATGAATTTTGCCCATTGAATTTTGCCCATTTAATTTTGCCCAATGAATTTTGCCCATTGAATTTTGCCCAATGAATTTTGCCCATTGAATTTTGCCCAATGAATTTTGCCCAATGAATTTTGCCCATTTAATTTTGGTCATTTAATTTTGCCCAATGAATTTTGCCCATTGAATTTTGCCCATTTAATTTTGCCCAATGAATTTTGCCCATTGAATTTTGCCCAATGAATTTTGCCCATTGAATTTTACCCAATGAATTTTGCCTAATGAATTTTGCCCAATGAATTTTGCCCAATGAATTTTGCCCATTTAATTTTGCCCATTGAATTTTGCCCATTTAATTTTGCCCAATGAATTTTGCCCATTGAATTTTGCCCATTTAATTTTGCCCAATGAATTTTGCCCATTGAATTTTGCCCAATGAATTTTGCCCATTGAATTTTACCCAATGAATTTTGCCCAATGAATTTTGCCCAATGAATTTTGCCCAATGAATTTTGCCCATTGAATTTTGCCCATTGAATTTTGCCCATTTAATTTTGCCCATTGAATTTTGCCCATTGAATTTTGCCCATTGAATTTTGCCCAATGAATTTTGCCCATTGAATTTTGCCCATTCAATTTTGCCCATTTAATTTTGCCCATTTAATTTTGCCCATTGAATTTTGCCCATTGAATTTTGCCCATTGAATTTTGCCCATTTAATTTTGCCCATTGAATTTTGCCCATTGAATTTTGCCCAATGATTTTTGCCCATTTAATTTTGCCCAATGAATTTTGCCCATTTAATTTTGCCCATTGAATTTTGCCCAATGAATTTTGCCCATTTAATTTTGCCCATTTAATTTTGCCCATTGAATTTTGCCCATTTAATTTTGCCCATTGAATTTTGCCCATTTAATTTTGCCCATTTAATTTTGCCCATTGAATTTTGCCCATTTAATTTTGCCCATTTAATTTTGCCCATTTAATTTTGCCCATTGAATTTTGCCCAATGAATTTTGCCCAATGAATTTTGCCCATTGAATTTTGCCCATTTAATTTTGCCCATTGAATTTTGCCCATTGAATTTTGCCCAATAAATTTTGCCCATTGAATTTTGCCCATTTAATTTTGCCCATTTAATTTTGCCCATTGAATTTTGCGCATTGAATTTTGCCCATTGAATTTTGCCCATTTAATTTTGCCCATTGAATTTTGCCCATTGAATTTTGCCCAATGAATTTTGCCCATTGAATTTTGCCCAATGAATTTTGCCCATTTAATTTTGCCCATTGAATTTTGCCCATTTAATTTTACCCATTGAATTTTGCCCATTGAATTTTGCCCATTTAATTTTGCCCATTCAATTTTGCCCAATGAATTTTGCCCAATGAATTTTGCCCAATACATTTTGCCCATTTAATTTTGCCCAATGAATTTTGCCCATTGAATTTTGCCCAATGAATTTTGCCCATTGAATTTTGCCCATTTAATTTTGCCCATTTAATTTTGCCCATTTAATTTCGCCCATTGAATTTTGCCCATTTAATTTTGCCCATTGAATTTTGTCCATTTAATTTTGCCCATTGAATTTTGCCCATTGAATTTTGCCCATTGAATTTTGCCCATTGAATTTTGACCATTGAATTTTGCCCATTGAATTTTGCCCAATGAATTTTGCCCATTTAATTTTGCCCAATGAATTTTGCCCATTTAATTTTGCCCATTGAATTTTGCCCATTGAATTTTGCCCATTGAATTTTGCCCATTTAATTTTGCTCATTTAATTTTGCCCATTGAATTTTGCCCATTGAATTTTGCCCATTGAATTTTGCCCAATGAATTTTGCCCATTGAATTTTGCCCATTGAATTTTGCCCAATGAATTTTGCCCATTGAATTTTGCCCAATGAATTTTGCCCATTTAATTTTGGCCATTGAATTTTGCCCATTTAATTTTGCCCAATGAATTTTGCCCATTGAATTTTGCCCAATGAATTTTGCCCAATGAATTTTGCCCAATGAATTTTGCCCAATGAATTTTGCCCAATGAATTTTGCCCATTGAATTTTGCCCATTGAATTTTGCCCATTTAATTTTGCCCATTTAATTTTGCCCAATGAATTTTGCCCATTGAATTTTGCCCAATGAATTTTGCCCATTGAATTTTGCCCAATGAATTTTGCCCATTGAATTTTGCCCAGTGAATTTTGCCCATTTAATTTTGCCCAATGAATTTTGCCCATTTAATTTTGCCCATTTAATTTTGCCCATTGAATTTTGCCCATTTAATTTTGCCCATTTAATTTTGCCCATTTAATTTTGCCCATTGAATTTTGCCCATTTAATTTTGCCCATTTAATTTTGCCCATTGAATTTTGTCCATTTAATTTTGCCCATTGAATTTTGCCCATTGAATTTTGCCCAATGAATTTTGCCCATTGAATTTTGCCCATTTAATTTTGCCCAATGAATTTTGCCCATTTAATTTTGCCCATTGAATTTTGCCCAATGAATTTTGCCCATTGAATTTTGCCCAATGAATTTTGCCCATTTAATTTTGCCCATTTAATTTTGCCCATTTAATTTTGCCCATTGAATTTTGCCCAATGAATTTTGCCCATTGAATTTTGCCCAATGAATTTTGCCCATTTAATTTTGCCCAATGAATTTTGCCCAATGAATTTTGCCCATTGAATTTTGCCCAATGAATTTTGCCCATTTAATTTTGCCTGTTTTATTTTCCGATTTGGTTTTGCCGATTTAATTTTGCCGAAGGTAAAGTATTTTAACTTGTGCATAATGAAACCACATCATTTTCTATTAAATAGACAAATTTCCTGATTATAGAGTTATAATTAGAAACAGGTAAATATACCCGGAGAATGTTCAGAATTTGCAGCGGAGGAGCATTCAAATTTTGTGTAGTCCATAGCATAAGTTTTCTCTTTGTGTATGGGCGTTAATTTTTATTTTCTACATGATTTGTAGCATATTTCGCACCACCAGAGCATATCTATGCAGCCGGTAGCCGTTGTCACTGACGGTTGTAATAAAACTCTTTTTATCAAAGCTAAACCCTAATTCTGGCTCCATTCTGGACACGTTGTCACCGCTGCGACAATTTTCCGTCAGCAGTGGTGGTAGAGAGCGAGCTGGAATTATATACATGTTCCTGTCCTGGCCAGTATGAAGATAAAAAATATTTGTGTACGTACCGAGTGAGTAGATAGTAGATAGAATGTACAATTTTATTACAACATGCATTCGTACAAAATCTGAAATTTATTTTATTGTACCGAATGTAAGGAAATTGTAATGTTTGGTTGGACACGAACTAGTGTTTTGGTTATGGTTTACTAGTTTACAAGTTTATAGCGATTCATGTTGGTACATGGTATAGGCAAAGGATGAGAACGACACA
Source organism: Sinella curviseta (assembly GCA_004115045.4). NCBI lineage: Eukaryota > Metazoa > Arthropoda > Collembola > Entomobryomorpha > Entomobryidae > Sinella > Sinella curviseta. The sequence goes on along the minus strand of CM023202.3, from coordinate 23,479,287 downwards.
GGCCGAGGAAAAGGCTAAAATTCATTTCCAAACCCATAAATTAACTACATATTATTGCAGTCGTGCTATCTCATTCTTTAAACTATTTTTTCTACACATTTACCAGTAAACCCACCAGACAGCCAACTTTGTTTCATTCAACATACATTTTAGCCTTGAAAGTTTATGATACAGATGTTGTTACTAACTTATGTACTACTTTTACTAGAATGGCACCTATAAGTGTATTTTAATGTGCATATATTTGAGATACATAAGTACATATCATAGTAGTTATATACCTATATTTATAACAATATTTAGAGATATTCTACATTCCAAAAAAAGGATAAAATGAAACGACTCCACGCTTCCATTCACGAACACCATACAGTGCTATCAGTACACTATCTCCCAATGTGCTTCCGTCACAATTCACAAATGGGTCAGATTTTGCGATATCTTTTTTTTCGCTCTACTTTCTCCCTAATAAAATAGAAAAGTTCCTGAAGGAGCAGAACAGAGTAGGAGGAGCGCAGTAGATACATATTTCTTCCAATGTTGTGCTTCGTGCTTACTTTTATTTTAAGAGTATCATTGTTGGAATTGGAGTCCTTCTAATTGACGATGATCACTTTCACCACAAAAGCATTACATATAATTGTACACCTATTGCAACGCGTGTAATACTATAAATGCCTACACTAAATTGAATGCACGAGCATATACTAGCAATTTTTACTTTTCCTGTTCCAATTCCAAAATCTCTTGCAATCTCAGTCATCAGTAGACAATGTTGTATAAAAAACGAAAACATTTTAAATACTTAGGTAGTTATTTTCGTACTTTTCAGAAGCAAACGTAAATCGAAAAGCCCATTTCTTTCTCTTATGTAACTAAAGTAGTGAATGAAACTAACCGTACAATTACAATTCAATTGTGAAAACTGGGATTTTTTTCTGGAATATTTATATGCCTTTGGAGAATTCATAAAACTGTTCCGTATACTGTATACTTTATAAGCCTAGACACTGTGATTTAATGAAAAAACATATCGCACATAGTAACTCCTACGTGTCCAAGCTTCAGTATGCAAGCGATTGGCATAAAATGGAGTAATTTGAACCTATGTTGTTACTGCATATTTTGCATATTTTGACTCTTTCGGGCATATTGCATATGTCGTAACATATTTTGGCATATTTCTCCTGACTTATTGATTTAATGTGAATTATTTAAAATTTTCGGTTTTGACAGGTAGAATCTCCATGATCGGTGGAGTTTTGCTGGAGAAAAACACCGCATTGTGGTTTAATGGCACTTCATTGCATAAAATATCAACTCACACTTCTCATGCGCATCTTGCGCTGCCACGATAACAGACTGCTTGTGAAGAAGTACTACCGCATCATTTCATTTGCGCATTGCTAACAATTACCATTTCCGTTGTCAGTTAATCCTACATTTAGATAATTAAATTGAGATTAAAGTACAGTTAGTTTTTGCAATTGACGCAAGTAAATATTGTTAGTTAAGCACTACAATGCCTCCTCAAAAGGCGTCCTTCTCAACGAAATTAAACACTTGGTTAAAGCAAATCCCGGAGGAAGAGCGGAAGCACTTTCAAAAAGCAGGACATGATCTGACCTTTTGCAATGTAGGTATCTCTTGTTCTACATTTAAAGATATATTGTTGTTCCTAAACACTGAAACAATTTCCCTGATTAACATTTTCGATATGCACGATTCTTTTGCTTGTAGGTGTGCTGCAAAAATTTTCAGTGGACAAAAAAATCTCAACTGGATCAACATATTTCCACCGGTGTTCATTCCCATGCTGTAGAGCGATCCCGTGGTGTTAAGCAAATGCGAATTAACGATGTACAGCCGACCAACTTGTTCCAGACAGACTTGTGCAACGCCTTCCTAGCAGCAGATATCCCATTTGAAAAGCTAGAAAATCCTTCATTCAAATCTTTTTTGGAAAAATATTGTAACCGACCAGTACCGAGTGCATGGCTTCTCCGGAATCGGAATGTTGAAAAATGCTACGACGAAGTGATTAAAAAAATCAGGTCCGAACTAAAGGATGCGTACATATGGATGGGAGTTGACGAGACAACTGATAAAAGGGGCCGATTTGTTGCAAACGTTATCGTGGGATGCCTGAACGGAAGTGAGACGAAGCCTCATTTAATCATGTCCGAGGAACTAAAATTGGCCAACAATGCAACGGTGACTCAACTTATTCACGACGCCTTGCACTTCTTATGGCCAGGAAAAAAGGAAGCGGAGACAAGTAAGCAGTTCGCCGTGCTCCTGTCAGACGCAGCTCCATACATGGTAAAAGCTGGAAAAAATTTGAAAACCACGTATCCTGGATTGCTACATGTTACCTGCTTAGCCCATGGACTTCACCGTGTTGCCGAAACCGTTCGTAGCAGCTACAAGGATGTCGACAAGTTGATTGGGCATGTGAAGGCAATATTCCGAAAGGCTCCGCATCGTGTTAGAGAGTACCACAAACTGCTTCCCGAAGTTCCTCTTCCACCTGAGCCAGTTTTAACGCGTTGGGGTACGTGGTTAGATGCCGTGGATTTCTTGTGTCAAAATTTTACTGGGATTAAGAAGGTCATCGATTCATTCGACGAAGATGACGCTGAATGCATTCGGAAGGCTAAACATCTTTTGGGAAAGGATAATATTGCCGAGCAGGTTGCGGACGTATCTGCAAATTACGGCTTTTTAGCGCAAGCAATAACTAAGATGGAAACGAGAAACCAACGGTTAGTTGACACATGCCAGATTGTGACCGATGTTCGCGCTAAGTTGGAACAAACTAATTCCAAAACAGGACAGAAGGTCAAGGACAAATTCGAAAATGTGATCGGAAAAAATTCTGATTTCCAAACAATGGTTAAGGTTTCTGAGGTCCTGAATGGAAACAATAAAATCACAACTGGGCTTGATCCTGCATTAATGACGGCGTTTAAGTTTTGTCCACTAACGTCTGTGGAATTGGAACGAGGTTTCAGCATGGAGAAGGCAATATTTTCGGACCGAAGACAAAACCTAACTATGAAAAATCTCGAGATGTATCTTGTTTGTCACTATGATATGTGTACTTCGTATTAATTTACATGTACGTTGAATAAATCAACCTATTCCTGTTCTATAAAAGCCTGTTAGTTAAAATTGTTATTACATATTTTAGTGCATATTTTGTTGATTATAAGGACATAAATGCATACATATTTTGAATATTGATACTGCATATTATCCAGGAGTCTATAACATACGAAAATAAATGGTGCTATATACATCAACTAGGATGCTTATATAAAACGATAAAACATTATTATCTTACAACCAAAGTTAAATTCTTAAAGATGTAAATCGGATCAGAAAATGTGAGCCTTTTGGATCAGTTTTCACTACAAAAGAAGATTCGCTGAAAAAAATATCAAGAATACTAGTAACTCTTTCCGAGTTTTCGTGCCGGATTATTTTGTGAACACTTCCTCCTCGTATGCACATTTTCCTAGTAAAATATTTTATTGACCAGTTCGTGACACAAGCATAAATTCTTATATCTTGATGAAAGGTGAAGTCCAAAACGCGATATTTCATTGTGTTCAATAAATAATGCATGGTAAGCAGAATATTTTACTCATTTCTATCTATTTACAAGATGCGTGTGCGTGTAGATACACACATAAATTTCACTCGCGGACGGTTAATGTAGCTATGTATCTAGCTTGAAATGTATGATATGTCGCCTTCGTGTGAAGTCTATTGAAATGCCGTTGCTTGAAAAAATGAGGTGATATACAACAGAATCGACTGCGTAATAACCATAAATGTAGTATGACACAAGGAAATAAGAAGGCGGACAAGTAATCTTGCTCAGCGCTTTCTTTGTAGTATGTTATACTACTGGTTAGTTTATAAATCTGTGTTTGTTTCGTTGTATAAATGAAGGAAAATATAGATACTTGGACTTTGTGATACCCGAACATTATATTATTTTAAATTCAGAAGCATTTTTAAATTACTGGATTTAACATATTTTCTACCTTAAAACAAAAGTACTATCAGTGAGCCAAAACTGTAAAAAGTAAAAAGTTTACTTGAATATTAAGGCAATCCAAAAAAAACATTACAAACTCTTTTCATTTTCTACTTCTTCAATAATTTATGCCTACAGCTATAAGTATATATGTCTGAAAATGAGACTCGTAATGCTTAATAAGCATTGCTTATAATACATATCTGAAATTTACGATGTGCTGTTATATGATTATATTGTATTTCCCTTGCCTATATTACGCTTGTGATGTGTGAGACACTCATTAACACAGTGAGCGGTAGTCATTTGTTTAAGGTGCATGTGACATTATGGCAAAGAGTCCTGAGTTTTTTAATATAAGATGTGTGAACATAGGTAATCTATTATACGCTTTCGTGGGTCTCAGGCCTCAGGGTGCATGAAGCCAAACATTTATGGACATAAAAATGTGACATTCCACCTAGCTATAAAGATGTTTCTTCGCAAGAACTTTCTCTATTTTGGTATGCTTGTGTCGTACTGTATGCTAATCAATATATCTTTATGACTATGATAAAAAATTAAAATATGTGTTATGGAGGAAAGCAAGCAGCTGCGATTAATTACTGGAATTCACATTGGTAGTGTGTTTGGTTGATGTGATATGTGTGATTACAAAATTGCTTTATGACGTGTTAAAGTAAATAGTTTACATATATTCGTTTGTTCTACTATTCTGCTGGGAAACTTGCGCCTACTTTTAACAAGACTGAATGGGGAGGCTTAAATATATTTAACGAGTCATGTTTTATTGTTAGTTGTTGTCGTTGTCCTTACTAATATAGCCTCCAAGTCAAAATTATTTGGGACTCATGCAATATGTAGTCTAGCAGTTTTGTTTAATGTGATTTTTGTCTCTTGTATGTGCTAGTAACATTTTCCATTTCTCCAATGTCCTGTTACGGTACTGACTTGACAATAAATCTTCGAAAAGCTGCGGCTACACACCACCAGCAACCGAAAAGACTAGACCACTACACTGCATACCACACTCCACCAGCATAATAATACATTTTCGCAATAATAATAGCATATATGAATGGAGGAACTGTTGCAAATTATTAGAACGCCATCAGTTCACCACATGACATCGTTATTGTATAGCATTGCCAACTTAACTAACTCAACCCTTTGCCAATTTTTGAATTCCTTTTGAGCCACTCCTGCTACTTGCGGATGAAGATTCGGGAAATACATATTACATATATATGTACATTTACACATATGCAATGCTAACTTATTTTTATGGTTTGTAGAAATGGGGAATGATTTTGATATTGGGTTATTATGTATTTCATGCTAGCCTGGTACTGGATCATTCCTGATCAAGTATACTTGTAAGATACTAGACAGTTGGTAAAATATTTATAGGTAATGTACATATAGAATATGCAGGAAGTGAATAAAGTTAAAAGTGATGATGAATGTGATCTTATCCTTTATCTATTAACTATGAACGCATCTACTTTTATGCAGCCTAACTCATGAATAAAATATAACACTACTAATAACATTTGAGAGTAGGTGTTTGTAAGTAGCACGATCGAAATTGAGCTATATTTTCACTTTTTGAGAAAAAGTTTGGAACAATTACAGTCTCACCTTCTTCCAGCACCAACAATAATATACAAGATTCTGCGAATTACATAAAAGTATTTGCAGTATAAGATTTTTAGAAAAATATTCAAAATTGCATTATGTTGGATTGCATTGTATTTACATGTTATGTATTATTCAACATTGCACGATGTATCAAGTGATTTGCCAATTCATAGTTCAAAGATAAACTATCATATCAAATCGGATAGATAGATTGGTAAAGTAGATAATAATACATGAGCAGACAAATAATAAATGTTCTTTCATCTCAAGTTTATCAACCCTTTGCTGAATTTTAACTTTTTTTAAAAAACTTTTATACTTTGCCAAAGTGTTGAATCACCATGTTTGGCAGCCGTATGTGCATATACATTTCTTCCCAATTCATGTAAAAATTATAACCCAACTATGATCATATAAAAAAGAATTGTTGGAAAGACATCACTACTCTAGCTGACTTCTAGTTTTTTCGTGACAACCTGGTCTCCATAATAATGGGTTAGTTTAATCATTCTGCTGAATCGGCAAAAATCTATCGTGTATGATAATCCTGGATCTTGGTTTGGTATAACCGAGTTGTAAATAGGTATGATATGGTACATTTTTTAAAAATAATGAGGCACAACTTATAATATGAATAAACCGAGCAAGCTGGCGCATAGCAAAGTGGCGAAGCGATTACTTTTCACAGTGATTACTGATAAATAAGTTTGTTCAGTAATAAACCGACTTGTGACCTCTGGTGATCATGTGGTCCGACATAACTAGCATTCGAAATGTAAAAACCATTATTACTGTAAAATCGAGTTTCGAAATTTGGGGGCATTGTGATATTCAGATTTATCTCGAAGAGTACTACCATTTTGATATCCCACATCATACGTAGCTTAAAGAAAAGTTTTGAAACTCAAAAAACGGTTATAACGGCGACGTCGTATTTCGAATTTTGTTGAGAGTATTGTATTCGGATTTTGCTCAACGAGTAATACCTTTTTGATACCCACATCATATGTAGTAGTTTAAAGAAAAGCTCCGAAAGTAAAAAACCGTTATAACGGCGACGTAGTATTTCGAATTTTAACGCCAGTATCATATTCGTCTTTAGCTCGAAGACTAGATGCGTTTTGACACCCCACTCACATTTTTAGCCAAAATTCGAAATTTTAAAATCGTCCTGCCGTTAAAACCGTTACAAATTACTTCAAATTATAACTGCCAAATTGATTTTCTCGAAGGGACGAATCGAATGATACCCTACACGGCATATGCTGTATTTATAAATTTTCAAAATTGTAACGGTTTCTAACCGTTACCGTTGACCGATCGATTTCAAAATCACTAGCAAGTGAGCTTGGGTGACCAGTAATCGATTGCCGAAAACAGAATTTAAAAACTCGAAACCGTTTTCAAGATATCGTCTGGACGGACAGACGGACAGACGGACAGACAGACGGACAGACGGACGGACAGACAGACAGACGGACATCGTGAAATCAATAAACCGAGCAAGCTGGCGCATAGCAAAGTGGCGAAGCGATTACTTTTGACAGTTATGAACTGATAAATAAGTTTGTTCAGTAATAAACCGACTTGTGACCTCTGATGATCATGTGGTCCGGCATAACTAGCATTCGAAATGTAAAACCCATTATTACTGTAAATTCGAGTTTCGAAATTTGGGGGCAATATGATATTCAGATTTATCTCGAAGAGTACTACCATTTTGATACCCCACATCATATGTAGCTTAAAGAAAAGTTTTGAAACTCATAAAACGGTTATAACGGCGACGTCGTATTTCGAATTTTGTTGAGAGTATTGTATTCGGATTTTGCTCAACGAGTACTACCTTTTTGATACCCCACACCATATGTAGTAGCTTAAAGAAAAGATCCGAAAGTAAAAAGCCGTTATAACGGCGACGTAGTATTTCGAATTTTAACGCTAGTATCATATTCGTCTTTAGCTCGAAGACTAGATGCATTTTGACACCCCACTCACATTTTTAGCCAAAATTCGAAATTTTAAAATCGTCCTGCCGTTAAAACCGTTACAAATTACTTCAAATTATAACTGCCAAATTGATTTTCTCGAAGAGACGAATCGAATGATACCCTACACGGCATATGCTGTATTTATAAATTTTCAAAATTGTAACGGTTTCTAACCGTTACCGTTGACCGATCGATTTCAAAATCACTAGCAAGTGAGCTTGGGTGACCAGTAATCGATTGCCGAAAACAGAATTTAAAAACTCGAAACCGTTTTCAAGATATCGTCTGGACGGACAGACGGACAGACAGACGGACAGACAGACGGACAGACAGACAGACAGACGGACAGACGGACATCGTGAAATCAATAAGTAGCTTCGCCACTTAATAAGTAGCTTCGCCACTTAATACAAAGGCTGCCCATAGTTTATTCAGCCACTTTAATAATTAGAATAATTAAAAATACAAATTTTTTTTGAATGATTTCTTCTGTCAGTATGAAAGCCACGTTTATGAAGTACGGCCCAACATCTCATTTTCCACTATTCAAATACTGTGCCGACCAGGGTACGAGGAATCATATTCCACTCTACTTTGGCATATTTCCACAGACCATTCAAACTGCTGACCCGACGTTTTCAGATGGCTCGTTTTCAAACCAAAATCCACAGAAGTCCATGTGTGAGATGTCAGGCGACTTGACGGATATATCGAAGTTGGAAATTAGCTTTGGTCCATTACTTTCTGTCGAATCCTCCGAATACAGCTATGTTTTCCTTGCCATGTGTGAAAACGCTGTATCATGGTGGATGTACACCTTATATTCCTCCCCTGTGTATAATTCTGGTAATTCCTTCATCACCAAGGGCTTCAGGATATCCTCCGCATATTTCGTCGCAATAATATTCACATTTGGAGGCAATTTCATAATGGGAAATGCACTACGACCCGAGATAGCGCCAATGATCATCACTTGGTCACCAAAGCTTTCACGTGTCTCGCACCTCCACTTTGGTGGAACATTTTTACAACTTTTACATAGCAAATCTTCATTTTCCCCTGGCAATTATTGAGCCTGAAGCGTGCCTCATCTAATGACACAACGGTCTCCCATTTATCTGTAGAAAGATGGCGCCCATACAGCTTCGTACCATTCAACTTCCGGTTTGCAATGGGCGATGGCTTTAAGGCATGTAGTATGCTATTATTCAGTTTCTGGAGACCCAAATCATCATGAATTATCTGACCGATAGTTCCTTTAGACACACCAAGTCACCTGAACATTTGCCTTTGACTTGGCGGGTTTTCCTTGCTACACATGTTCCGGACCTTCGAATGACCTACAAGGTACGTTTGGGACGAGGGTGGGTTTTCTTGGGGGGTTGAAGTCTCAGAGTCCGTTCTTTCATTCGATAATCTTCCCCATTGATCACACTATGCACGACGGCTCTGGAAACGTCGTAATCTTTAACTAATAAGCACTTTACGATTGACCTTTCCGACTTTCCCCCCTTGGAAAAGTGTTTTATTGACATTTCGACTTCCGGTGTCAATAATTTAGGCATTTTGAGACTTTAGATTCTGGAACTCGGCTAAAACTTAGTTAAGCATGTCGTAATGATCCACAGAAAATTACAGACTTTCAATGTCTATCTGTCCGTCACAAGAAGCGCGCGCGCGTGGCAGAATAAACTATGGGCACCCTCAGTAATGGATATTGCAGTGACAGCAAAAAATAAATGACTGCCGATAATTTTACCTTTCTTCTGCAAATTCAATGAAAATAGGTATCTAGTTTATTATAGTAGTGGGAGGCCTGTCCCATCAAATGAAGATGACAGTGCATATTATTTGATCGTTATCACATATTCTAGTTAATTCTTGTTTTATAGCCGTATCTTGTTTATATCGATTTGAGTAGTATTAGAGTTGTAGAAATACATATTCCCATTCCTCTTTATTCTTTCGGCACTACAGGGTTTGGGAGGATCCTGTTTATTTACTACAATGAAAATTAGAGCAAACCTCTGACATATTGTATCATGAACATGAAAATTAATAGATCCATGAATGTTTGAATGTGTGGTAGTTTAGCTGAGAACTGTGTAAGCACTACTCTAAATAAACACAAGTCTTGTCACATAGTCACAACATTTGAAAATCTTTCTTCATATTGCCGGCCATTTTATAGTCCATCAATTGGTTCACTGCGACTGCCAAAAACCATCAATATGGGTTATGAAAACAGTGACAATGCTCAATATTTACAAAGATATTTGATAAAAAAATAAAATACATATAAAAAGTAGTACCCTTTGCAATAATATTGATATATGTAGGTTTAATCTTATTGTATAAGGATTAGGATTTATTTCGGATTATTACGGTATCTTGAACACATACAAATGTCAGTACTTGTGTTGCTGTAAACTTATTGTGGAATTTGTGTAAGAATTTCAATAGGATCAGCTTTAGTATTTACAACAGAGTTTATACTTCTACTCCAAAATCACACATATTGCATTGTAGACTATAGAATTTTTTGTTCTTCAACTTCAGGGTATGTATGTTTTGCGTTTCGATTTGGTTTTGGAATTTCGTGTCTAAAGTCCATCTTCCAAAACACCAAACGTTGTAACAACTTACTTTTCTACATTAAAAATCCATCATGTATCTAAAGGTATTCTCTACGCATGACCGAACAAGAATCTTATTTGACGGATTTTTAGCTTCATTCATGATTGCATGCATGAGCTTCATAATCGCTTCACATACCCAGATGTTTGAGATTTTACTCTTGTTTACGCTTTATAAAACAAATAGAACTTTTTAAATCATTTTGCCTTCGTACACTCATTTTTCACACGTTCAGTTCACAAACTGATAATCTACACTCTCGTGGTATAATTCCAATTGAAACTGATAAACACCCCAGAGATGAAATAGAAACGCGTTTGGATATACTGAAATAATAACCTGAAGAATGGATTTATAGGCAAACTTAATATACGAGTCTCCGGACAGAATTCATGCGTTACGCGTGTTAACGGAACTAAGATTTGGGGGAAACTATTAAAACTTCTTATTTACCAAGATAGGAAGAAAAAGAACAAGAGAGAAAAGCAGGATACTTTTAAATTCTCGTGGGAAGTTTTTAATCCGTATCCATCCGTTCATTCCCATTTATTTCCTCAATAATAGGCCAAATCCTATCGTTTCCAAAGTCATTGATATACTCGCCAGCAGTTCTCCTTCAAAATAGCTTGTGCGTAATATATTCCAGCTACTCTGGTATAAGAGAAAAATCTTTATCCAATTTCATAGTTGTTGCGTGTAAATCAAAGTGCAAAGTGTAGTAAATATAATCATAAAAGAAAAGACCAAAACACCAGAGTTAAAAAATCTCAAGACATTTAAGAATACAAGGCTTCTAAGTTGGAAACAATTGGAATTGAATCAGTAGATATGGATGAATGGATGGCTACTGTTAAAGTAGACGGGTTTATGTGCAGCCTAAACTGCACTTGCATTAGCTAAAAGTATCAGACTCACTCATTCTCTTACGCACACACGCAAAAGATTTTTATGTACTTATCTTCAACGTTAACAAATGGCAGGGCACGATCATCACATCATCAGTTGATATCTATCTTGCAGTGGTAATAGTTGTTTTAACAGGTAAATGGGGAAAGGAAAGAAGAGAGAGAGAAAGCTAACACATGTAGTTAAGTACCAGTTTCCGCTCAGCATTCTATCTTTGTACATTTTCAGTGACAGCTCATTGGCTACCTTGTTCTAATCTGACATTGCATTTCAGCTAACAATGCGATCTATTACCATCCAAGAAGGAGACAAACTGTAAGAGAATTCTTTTCTGCTGGCCACGCAGCAATCTGGTCAGGTTTCTGAAATGACTTGGAAGGGCTATTTATAACTAGTGGGGAAACATTCTTGATATCCACCTCGGGTGTAAAAGTGCAGTCTTTTTTCCTCGAATTTACGATAAAAATGTATGATGCATTTATTCCCGTAAAGTGTCAGACCTTAGTGGTAGGTATATATGTACATGTATGTACATATGCAATAAATATAATGTCACTCCATCAACCAGTATCGCAATTTCTACGAAAATGTTGTATACCTATAAGAAAAGAAGAAGAGTAAAAGATTGCCAAGAGTAGTGGTAGCCAGCCATTACTGGTGAGATGTTATGTAATGGAAAGTAATAATTTTCTTTTCAATGCCAAAGCCAATGTCGAAGACAAGAGTCGGGTGCCAAAGTTCTGGGAAAAGCCATCATTTCGCCCATTCATGTACTTAGCCCACACTCTATGACCAATACATATCCTTAAATGTACGAGCCCGTTTCGTAACTGCAGGCGTATTGCTTCACTGATGCATAACGATCGCTCTGAGGATTAACCACTTTTTTATTATGGAACTCTAGTTTGGAAACTGCACCCGAACTGGACACAATTTTCTTTATCATTTTATACTTAGGAAAAGTGTAAGCATTATCTACTGTATCCGGTCAAACTAATTTAATATCTATAGTATGTACGTTTCCTACCGGAATGGCGTTTACACAACTTGGGTCTCTCTGGAAATCCGAACCAGCACGGCAGTCGAAAAACTTTCTAAAGATAAGAAATGGTGAAAAGCGTTAGGATAAAAATTAAGAAGCTATGTTTTTCTGCGAATGTCCAATGAAAATAAAGGAACCGTTTTCGTGTGAAATCAGAGTCATGAATGTGTAGTAGAATGTAGGTATTGTTAATGTAATTTCTGAATTCACCGTATGCCCCAACATTTAGTGTAGATAATTTATTTTTGAAATAATAGCAAAACAATAATGACAAAATAGGCACTTCTAAATTGGTTTCGCGATAGTGTCCACTGTTCCTAGACAATACCGGAAGAGGTAATTTTCACTACATAATGAACGACGGAATATCATGAAAAATTGGTTAGAAAATGTAAATTGTATTTCCTACTACCAGTATTGTCTTCCGAATTGAAGCATCAAGAAGTATACTTACTACTTTCACATTACCAGTTAGACTTTCTCATCTGTGAAACTACAACAGTTTTACAAAACTGTAATGTCTTAAATCAATAGGAAGGAAAAGCATACATATAGCTAGTTCCTCTTTGAAACTTCATCGGAAAACGCGAAAACAATAATTCTTTCCTCGAAGCTTTTGTGATCTATTTGTCAAAGACCTTACCGGCTTGTCTCTCTTTTTAGTGCCATTAAACTCCTCAAAGTGTCTCGGAAAACGAGGAACCCAACAACTTAGCCTGGCTAAGTACAAAGTGCAGAGGAGACATCACTTGGAATCAGTTGTTAAAACAAAAAGTGAAACACACTATAGCCAATCTACTTATACTGTCTAGGCAAATACATTCATACATGTATATATATGTACATCCGCCCATTTAATGCAATGTGCTTTCCTATTGCGTACTTCACTTTCTTCTATCATTTTCTTTTAAAGTTGTGTTGGTTTTAGCGGAAGTTTTTTCCTTCCTTCCCTCCACTTCTTCCTGTCTCCGCCAAAGTAGTAGTAAACGCTTTTCTCCCATGGTTTTATGGTGTATGCACTTTGAAATTTACAGACGGGGAAAATGAAAACTATGTTCGCTTCGGGAAAATTCCGCTTTCTTCCTGGATGTAAATAGCATTCTTCTCCCTTTCCTCTTTACTACTTGATATATTTAGCTCGAAGAGATTCACAGAATATTTCAAATTTCTTCAAGTAGTTTTTTCGTGTGCACCACTTTCTTCTTTGGGAGAATACATAAGTTTTATACCTATCTATGCGAATATAGAGAAAAGAAGACATCTGGGTGGTAGTCTGGTGTAAGTAACAATGAAGCTCCACCGTTCTCTCTACATTTCTAACTCTTTTTCTTATGAAAATACTTAACACTTTATAACCACTACTTTTGTACGGTTATTGTTCCAAGAGGCTTATGCTAATTTTCTGAAAATTTGAGACTATAAGACCAAGAGGAATGAAAATCGTTGGAATATATTTCTGTGTGCATTCATAGTATTTTCTTGTCTTGTGCATGAAGCCACGTGTTAACTAATCAAAAAGAGTTTCTCTTTATCTTCCAGACACTTCACCTCTCTGCTGGTGTTTGTTCCTCTTGAACACCTACAATTTTAAATATTTACGGCACCTCAGGAGAGCAAGAAAAAATGAGAGAAATAAAAAGTAATGGTTTAATCTCCTTATATGTAAAGTACATGGTTTCATATAGAGAAATATATTTATTTCTTACAGACGCTGGTGCAGGAGTGCGTTAAACGCACCGTAGACACTTTTTATGCTGAGTTGAACGTTCCTTAATTGGTGTTTTAAATATGTAACAAATGAAATAGAATCTAACTAGCCAGTTAAGCCTACACACGTGTCTATGCGTATTTGTGGATCTCAACTCCTAAATGGTACCTTTTCGATTAAAAATGTTGCATTCTACTCAATTCTTTGTTTTTCTTGCTAATCCGGAAATACCTGGCGGAAGAATTTTGGAAACAAAGTGTAGCAATTTTAATGCAAGTTGAAGCAGTTACAACTTTCAACCAGTTACGTTTTAGTTGTTTTCTTTAAGAATACGAATATAATAGCTTCACAAGTGAATATAATCCCGTATTGTCTCTCCAAGGGACTATTCATCTGTCAGCCTTTCTCCGATTTTTCTCTAGTGCATAGTATGTGCGCAGTTCTTGTAATGTTCTTGCTCATAAATGGATATCCATTCTTAAAAATATAATGTGTTGCTTTGCTCGTGTTAGCATTGTTACACTTTTACTTCCTCATGTGTACCTACCTATAGGTATACATACATATGTACGTACTTTGAGAATATAATGGTATCACGTCATGACAAGTTTACTCCCTTTTCATGAATGAAAGCCATTTTTCCCCTATTTAAATTTTTTTAAGAATAAAAAACTCGTTTTGATCTGTTAGAAAATGGAGTGGCTATAAAGGTTGATTTAGAACCGTTACAAAACACAAAAGGTTTCTTCTTTTCTCGGAGTATATTTCATGGAAAATGGTAAAATCACAATTGCGCATAATGGAGAAATGCAATGCAATATGCACATTTATGTATATTTTGTTTCGTGTGAGCATTACTCCTAAAATTGTATATATATTTCTTCACCCTTTCGCAAAGAAATCCCCTTTTAAATGGAATGAGTATGTGCTATAGCCAGCAAAGGTATAAAAATTCTGTTGTTGTTGGTAAGTTGAAACGAATATTTCTCAATATGCATATTACAGGTTTTTAACTGTACATAGCTCAATGTTGCAGTCTGGTTTTACCGGCACCCTTCACAATAAATAAATACACGCACTATCGAAGCAACGTAAGAGGAAGATGCAACAATAAATACACGGGGATCATGGATTCGGTTAAGCTGAGTTAGTCAGTCAACCGGATCGAAACAAAGGTAGAGACAGGAACGAACGTAATGCAGTCGCTCGTAGTTGATAGTGGTAGTAGTAGGAAAAGGAGTGTATGAATGGCTGGAACATAAATAATTGAGAGAAGAGAACCCGGGTAAAACACAAGGGGAAAAGGTATGTGTATAATGGCTTTCATGCTCACTCCAAATAGCTGAAAAGGGAGGGATGGGGATGGCTTCTCATTCTCCAGTACACAAGTATCGAATACACCTTTTCCCCGTAGAAGTAAATTGCGTTTGAGCTGACAGCAGCGTACGAAATATACACAGAGGTATACATGTTGTATGACTTTGCCGAGAGAAGTTGTGAATGCATGAGTTTTTTTGCTCCCCATTGCATATTATTGCATTGCTTACGTTGCACCTTTACAGACGTGTAAGACATTTTTGTTTTAAAAAGTGAAATGTGTAAAAAGGGGTTGCATTCTGTTCCTCTGATAAAAAAACCGAGAGAAATTACTAGGTTCATATGAAACTAAAGCAAGCAGGCATCACCCACCCATAAACTATGCATACACACACGGCTTAAAGCCATTCATACACATATGGATTTTCTCTCCTCTCCACAAAAGCCTGAAATAACTTGCTGTACAATTGTTAGTATGTTTACGTATTCATTTATGTACCTCACACGTTCTGGATCGTGCCTAAAATTGCTCATCGGCCTTGCACTCACTTTCAGCATCAAAATATCACTCACATGCCACTTATACTCATGTATAAATACATGCACATATACATACATATAAGCATGCGTATATAAGCAAACCCTTTAATATAATGCGTGTAGCCTGTGGTGCTGCTGCATCGCACAGTAGAACCCTTTTGTCTTATCTAATTCAAAAAAGTGCATGGTTCTTTCTAACTCTATTGTTCACAAAATATGATAACAGAGGTAAAACAAGACGAGACTTACATAATAATTACATAGTGTGCCCACATACACACACTTCAACCTCATCTTCATGATTTCCACAATGAATTATGTGAGTGTGTATCACTCATCCGGAAGAAAGAGGTGGACAGTCTGGTTAAAGCAGAAGGAGGGTGGCAGATAGGGAGGAGAAATGAAAATAACTGCAACTCGTAACTTGTCTGCTTCAAGTAATGCGGTACATAGTTTCATCTAAACACAAAATGGGAATGCATACATTACTACAAATATCCAACATGTATGTACCTTTAAGTTCCATATTGCTATATCTAAAGATATGTACATAATATTAATGGTAAGCACATAAAATTGGTAGCAACTGGTCAGGTAATTTAGCAAACCAGAGAAATTCCCTACTTTTGATGATTTAAATCAGTAGTTTTAATGATGCCCAAAGTAGTCCACTGCGGACTTACTCCAAAGACCAAAATACCTAACAGGAACAACAAGAACGTGTCTAGTAAATAAAAAACAAAATAAATTTGTATTTAGCACATGGACTCTTCTTCTCCTGAGATTTATTTGGTATGTATTCATGTCATACTACTACCGCAATATATATACATACAATTTATCCTTCAAACTTAATGACGCCGCATGGAATTAAAAGTTCTGCTTTCCTTCTCTCTCTCTCTCTCTCTCTCTCTCGTGGAATGTGAAATTACATAATCTTTCCTGTACAAATTAATGCAGGTTTCTGATTAGCTTAATAAAAATTTACGGCCATCATATGTCTGTCACACGATAAATATCCGAATGAAGGTTTTCGCACACCAGAGAATACTGTGCACTGACGCTCATGAGCACAACTACTTATGTGCATAACAACTACTAACGAACCCGCAGTAGCACATTATGCAATTTCCAAATTCCATAGCATATAACGTCCCACATATGCATGCCACTTTTTTGTTTTATTATTCATTGACTTTTCATTAGCGCTGGTGATTTAATGCGGAAATTAAAACGTCCCATCTGTCAACTCTGTCATTGTTGATGAAGGAACGACCACGAGCTCTAATTTAATGTAATCTTTGCATACACACCAAACGACTTCCTGGCACAATCTTATTTGCTGGGAGCATATTAATTCTACAAAGTATGCAGCTCTTATGCAACCCTATAACGAAAAATGTTGAAATTAAGAAAGCCAGATATAGTGTACAATTCTCCACCAAGATGACTACATACATGATTCATAGTAGAACACTACGCAAGCAGCAGCAGCGGAAAGGCATTACTTAACTCATTTACTTAATCAGCAGTCTACAGCAGAAAGTAATCAAATGCACGTTTCCTACTTAAACCACACCTTTCCAACTAGAGAAGAGATGAGACAGATGAAACACAGTTACACAACCAAGTCACCTTGCTTGATATGTAAGGCCACTTTTGCTATTTATATACCTACACGTTCAAAAATAATTATTTACGAATTTACACCCATGCATGCATTGCCTCTTTCTCGCAGATTCTAACACTAGCTCAAAAGCCTATCAAAGTATGTATGGGTGTGTGTGTGCATATGACGCGACAACTTATTTACCAAACTGCTGAGTTATCTCCTCAAAGGGAAAACTTTAGCGAGTTGATAGGACCAGGTGGGATTATTGATAACCCATTCCAAAACTGTAATGTAGGCATTACATCCATTTCCCTTTTGCTGGAAGGTATACCTATCATCACCAACATGCCACAAAATTCTCTATATGATTGTTTCTTCTTATCGTATGTAATCCAGGAATAGCCAGGGAAAATTTGTACCTTATCTTCTCTCTCTGCTGTTTTCGACATTTTGTCGTCGCCGTTTCTTGTCACAACAAAGTATATTACCTAGAAAGTTACGGTGAGTGATAGTGATACTTGCATTGGTACACTATCATCAATCCCTTCCGTCAAACAGGCATTTCCTGCACTATCATCATCATTCTCAATTGCTTTTCTTGCGCACTTGGACTGGCGGCTGTTAATCTGGCACGTACAAATCCCTACAGATGTGGACAAACACACCACCTTGATAAAGCCGTGTCGTTTGTAATCAGTAACACAATGGAAAGAATGAAAGTTTACCATCACAGTTTCAGGTATAGCTATATATCCGTACGACGAGAAAGGCGAGCATAATAGCATTAAGCAAAAGGGAACCACAGCAGTAAACACCTTTTTTTCTTTTGATCCCGCTGCTGATGATACTCTTTTCTTTGCACTACCACTGGCTGCTCCAATGTTAATACGTATCATATCTAATCTATTCCTACTACTGACTTTGGCTTCAAAACTAACTTCTTCTGGTAGACAAACAAAAGGAATGCCTTTTCCGTCTGTACTCTAAGGGTTCACAGATATTATCTAATGTGTTTGTTTGCACTGCAAGCATCAGTGACAATGTTGGCAAAGAGAGTGAGAAAAAGCCAAAGAAAAAAAATAAAACGTAATTTTTTCTAAAGATATTATGCATGCCCTGGAACTGCATTGAATAACGTTATGCCAGGCGAGGCTAAAGATGCATGATACCAAGATATATTCAAAAGGAATCCCAGAAAATTCAGTACAAATGAAAAGATTGTATAATATCTGGGATGTATGGTTGTATGCATGAGCTGCTGGTGAAACGGTCTAGTCATCATAACAGACGCAGAAGAAAAAAAGTTAGTATAAATGGTTTAAAGCGAAAGAGACACAACAAGCCTAAAGCAAACTTGCTCACGCTTGTACCCCAGCAGTCAGTAAGCAGTATTTTGTGAAGAGATGCAGTGGAACGAACAACAGAGAGCAAAGAGAAGTCCACAGACAAACCACTCACTCTTCAGTACATTCAGGACCGTGGACGGGGGAAGACCATATCGTTTTTCGTTCCTGCTACAAGTTTCATTTTGTAGCAAGCCAAGAGAAATATTTTTTGTGTCGGCTGCTCCTTTTCGTGCATTTTGGAGAATTGGACAGTTTGTGCATGAATTTGGTGAATGCACATTCGCGAGCAATAGAAAAAAACACAAGTACGAAATATTCTCAGCTCAAGCTGAAAGGATGTAGTAGTATACTTTTGCGGATAGTGAGGAGTATGAAAAGAGTAACCTTTTTTGGGATATGACTACCGTTGAATATTATTGTGGAAAGTAAGTGGTGTTTTCAAATAAGTTGTATCAAAAGTCATAAAAATTGGGCTACATTTTGTTTACAAGTTATTCAACAACAACGGTGGCCCCGTCGTCGTCTCTGTCGTGAAAAAAAAGTTGCTGTGTGATTGTGAATACAAGAAAAAAAGTTAAAATTCTTTTGGCAGTTTCATTTTAAATCAGCACTTTCCCAATTTCAATTCTTAACAGCCTTCTTAACCAAAACAACCTTCCGCTGTGAATTTTATTGCTGGTTTGCTCCATATTATACATCTGTACGCGTCATACACATGTACACTCCATTATTGCCTAAAAACGATCAGCTAGAACAAAAACGCCAAAAAGGAAAAGTCCAAGCCAAAAAGGAGAGAAAAAAAGGCAAAACTTGCATAAGATTTTTGTGAACAAAGTGCGACTAGTAAGTACGTAATATATTATTCGAAACGATTGTAAGTGAGTGTGCGTTACGTGGAGTACAAAGTACAGAATCGGTTATAAAAAGTTCTGTTTTCTTGTCATATAATATATTATGGTACCTTTAAAATAGAAAAAGACCTCAGTCCCGTCTACCGCCAACACTTACTTTATTTACGTGCACATATATTATTAAGATTTTTATTTGACCTCACAAAACCAGTGTTGTGCTCTGTCTTTCTTCTTCTTCCTCTCTCTGAAATGCTCAGTGAAGAAAAGGAAAATAAAGCCCTGCACAACAAATGCGAGTCAAGACGAGAAAAAATAAGCTAGAAAAACAAAAAAATACAGTGAATTGGGTAAAAAGCAGTAAATAGAAAGAAGATAGATCTCCAGATACACTCCAATTGTGTAAGAAGGAACACACACATGGTCATAAAATTAAGTTTTATCACTCTGTCGCCTCCTGTTTAAACAGAAAAGTACATGCAATAACAGCAGCTCGAGCAGGAGCCAAAAAGTCAAGAATTTATAAAAGGGTCTCCTCCAATTTTCTGTGTAAAAAGAACGAAAAAAAAGTTTTTACTATTCGTATGTATACATCGATATATGTTCCTTGGAAGAAGTATCCTGCCTGATTTCTTCTGGGACTTGAATCAGAAGTAGACTTGTCCAACAGTTTAGTCTGTTCATCGATACCGAGCCAGCGTCAGGATTAAGACAAGTTGGCTAACACAAGTTTCATTGAGCAGGCATCATCGGGAAGAGTATTGGAGTAGGAGAATACGCCGGATAGCAGAGCAATATAAAACACGAAATCTTCAAGAATGCTCAAACGCTGCTGCTGATGTAAACTCTAGAGTAGCACATAAAGTTGGACGTGGTGTGGCTCCATTGCTGGATTATTCAATTGGATAAAAGAGGCGCAATCAAGCCGGCATATCTTGTTGAATTTTGTTGGCTATCGGTATCAGGATCATCCTCGTCGAGGAGGAATGGAATAGGAAGAAGTGAACGTAAAAGGGAAAATGAAAATAATGCATTCATAATTTTTGAAAAGGCATGTTTGTATGCGACATTTCCTTTTCAGCACTCTATTTCTCCGGCGAATGTGTAGTATCGAAGAGAGGGATAGAGAGGAGTGTTATATATTCCAGCCAAAAAGTCAGGAATTGACCTTTAGTGGCACACTGTTGACAGTAAGTGTCGTCATTCACTTTTAATACTCTGTCTGAATACTAAATATTACGACTTTTTATAGTCAACACAGTGCTCTGTGCCCCATATATACAAAACACATAAAAAATTCATGCTTATTTTTTCGTCTCCAAAAAATCAGTGATTTTCTATTAAATAAACTCAAGGAAATGCTATAAAGTCCCTCATCTCTTGTTGAGTTGTTCATTCTCTATTGCAGTTAAAGAAGAGAGAGATCGGCTGCTGATTGTGTGTTTCAGTTTGAAAAAGTGAAAGAAGTTGAAATTCTTCTGTCTGTCTGTATACGGCTTCGGAGATGCCGATGATGATGCTTCGTTTTGCTTACATAGCTATATGTGTGCGCTCTTCAGTTTAGACATACCTAATACATTATTCATTCAACAACAGTGAGAAAAAAAGGAAGTGGATGTGATGAATATAGGTAAGCATTTTATCTTATGAAATATTGTATGTGTATTTTAATAGAGCTTAATATTCCGTACCACAGAGTCATGAGTTATTGAAAGGCGTAGATTCACTCGAAAGGTTCATTGTTTGTGTAGTTAGTTGAGGAGAAGAGCCGCTGCTCGTTCTATACAAAACACTACTAAAAACGTTTGCATTTTACTTTTACATACTATTGCTTTATAAGGAAAAGAGTAAATAGCTATGCATGTGAATCGATCTTTCTACTAATACCCAGCCAATACTATTATAACATGTGACATGTTGACATGCTTAAGTGTATCCTCGTGTATCTTTTATCGACTCGATCATCATCATCAACAACAACTACAACCGCTGCTGCCGCCGCAAAGTTGACTCTCCGACTCTCAACCCGACCGCCTGCCTTTTATGAAGGAATAATAATTACACTGTGTCTTCTGTTGAAAACGAGGCTTCGCATGGGGAAATATATCGAATTCCTTTTTATTATTCAGTTTATAAATGCATAAGAATTGTTTTGTTCATATCTATATTGGCTTGCTTCTGTGTACATGAATGATTATGCCGTTCAGATTGCATATATGAGCCCATGGTTTCATTCCCATGTTTAACACAGATGTAGTGTTTGTGATGGGTCAAAAGGTGACAAGAAAAGCGAATTGTGGTAAGAACCTTGACCCTCGAATGATCATAAAAGTAAATACAGTAGTTCTTGTTATGATAACATTGTCAAAGGATATGTATCGCGCATATTATGCACAATATTTGATGGAGCTTTTACTGCTTCATTCACGAGGCTATTATTAGCACTTTGGATGCGCTATTGCAGACATTTTATGTGAGCAATTAAGCTACTGCTTTAGTGTCAACATTTTTTTACCTAAATAGAAATGAGCATGAGCGCGACAGGAGCAAAATTGAATAGGAATACATACAACAGGAAGCGTTTATTTATTTTCTATTTAACTTTTGAGAAAAATGTAATACACGAGTTTTCAGGTTTGTTTGGATGCATTTGAGATTCCATCAAAATTCTTCGGTGGTTTCATTCAGAAAATCTTGAAGCGAGACTTTTTTTGTTTAAACGTATGTATTGTTTCGCAACTTTAGCATAATCATTCCCATTCAGTCAGGAAACATTCCTGATTTACAAATGTGAACAAGCAAGAATTTTGATGGTTCATGATAATAGGAAATAGGAAGGCTATGAGGCTATTAGTGCTCTAAGAACTATGTGTACCTTTTCGACACACGACATGGTGGAAATTCTTGAATGGATCCGTGTAATTTTGCCATTTTGGCAGTAGAAGAGCATCTATTATTTACTTGAATGTGATTATTATTATTATTGTCGTGTATAAAACAATAGAAAGAAAATATTGGGTAGGCTGGTATAAACTTGGCACATTAAATTTTCTGTGTGCATGCATGAAAATCCCAAGCAATTTGAAACTCGACAACACATCACTTTTAAGACGATATCGTAGAACAAACGATGTTGATGGTGTTGTTCATATTATTATCACTATGTCTTTGTCTCATCACTACTCATTCCACTCACTCTTTCTCCCCATTCATTCATGCTTGATACAAGTGTGAGAGAATCTGTAAGTCCAACAAATGAAAGGAGAGAGATGATGATGGAGAAAAAATCGAGAGGTTCAACAACAGCAACAGCCAGCGGAGACACTCAACCACGCTATATACAACTATACTAAAAGCGTAATTATAAGGATTTTCGCAGAAATCTATCGCAAAAGAGGACCAAGAAGGAACATCACATTTATAATCTAAAACAAGATGTTCCCAGATACCTATATAATATCTGTAGCATATTATAGTAACATAACCATTAGTTCTGCTTGGTAGTCATAAAGCAAAAACTCAAGTGGGTATATGGTAGTGAATTTACCACATACATACAATATACTTGCCGAATCAAGATCAGAGTTGTTATTTATTATATCAAGTATGTAACATGTTGTGTAAGTGTATATAGTATACAATCTCTTGTGTTTCCTTGCTGCAGAAGACAATGCGGATTACAATTATTATTATTATTGTGGTGCTTATTTCGTTGTCGTCGTAAGCTTCTACTGCTGCATAGTTAATGTTCTACACTGGTTTGTGTTGGAGAACAATTCATGAACAACAACCTTTCATTAGCGAATATTATTCGTTCCAGTGATTACTGACAGAAAAGTGGTGACTGGCGATACTAATTAAAGGAAACATCTGCAATGCGAATAAAATTGAGTAGTAGTAGGTATAGAGGCAGAGTGGCAGCAGCAAAAGAGGCGACCACATCATCGACTGTATTGTGTTTGTAGTGAGTAGTAAAGGAACAAGGTTGAATTTTGCTCCAAGACACAAAAATCTGCCGTCTGCATGCAGGAACGAAAGTGTAGCATAAAGAAGAAGAGCGAATCAGAATAATGATGAGTAATTGGGGGACTATGTGCAAAAAGGAGGTTGGAAGAGAGGGTTTGCTTTATTATAAGATGATGATGTGCTATGTAGTGTTTAGCTGCCTAATCGGATCAAAGTCATTTCATATCACAACATCCACACATTTACCTTTACTCAAAGTAGAAGGGACAGCCGAGTATTTGAAATGTAAATTGTGAAGCCAAGATCAATTTCATTTTTTTCAGTTTGCAATACATTAATCTCAAAACGATTTAAGTAGATATGGATCTTCTTGTTGAGGTGAAAGACCGAGCACATCATTCTATCTTGAGATGAATCGCGAGTTTATAAAACAAGAGAGGAAAATCACTGAATGAATTGATAGAAAGCAATGATTACTACTCCTACTTGACTGATGCATCAGCTCTGGAAAGTTGCAGTGTTTTATTGCAGTTAGCTCGAAGCCATATTTAATGGACTATGCTGTATGTACCTACACATATCATCTTCATCACTGTCTCTAATTACAAGGCAGATATGTAAATGCATTATAAATCACATATTAATTCCAATAAAATTCTTTTTTACGTTTATGTAGTGGGTTTGGGCCCACTGTTACAACACATTTTAAATACAATTTATGACTTTAATGCTGAAGGATGACCGCTGTGTGGTGGTTGTGGCATCGATCGATGAAATGAAAAAGATTGATGGATTGCAAAATTTTCTGCTTGAATATAGAGCAAGCCACAGCCCGAAGCTAAAGTTGTACCAGGGTGCATCTTTTTATTATACTATTACAGTATTCTCTCAGCTAGTTGAATTAAACTTTATGCTAATCAGTAATGAAAATACATAGAAAACAATGAGGAGTAAATGCTACGACCTCACTAGGAAGCTTGTATCTTTGCAGAGTATTACATAGTATCTATATATACAAAATCCCAAGCGTTTCGTAATCCAAAAAGTCGACACCTACTGCTCCCTTTTTCAAGAAAACGACCAATTCCTTTGAAAATGTTTTTTCTTTTTATGAAAGACCAAGATTCGTAGTCCATGCGAATCGCATTTTGAACGTTTGAAAACCAATCTTTAACAGTTTCTTCGTCCGTTGAAAATGAGCAGAATATGAAAAAATTGAACAACACTGCATCGCTACTGCTCCCTTTTTTGAGGAAACTACCGATTCGTTTCAAATAATTAATCGTTTCTACTAATGCCAAAGTCTCATAGAACATTCGAATCGCATTTTAACCTTTTGAAAGCTAACCCTTCAGCGTTTTTTCGCCAATTAAAATAGAAAAAATAATAAAACTAAGAACAAAAGTCAATTATCATGAATCATAATTCCCGCAAACAATTTTTCGCTTTATGACTACTACCAAACATACTATTTCGTTTCTCTATGTATACATACATGAATACCACGTGCCACATGGGGGAAAGTCGTGCCCCAGGGAAGAGATTCGTGCCACAGGGGTGAAAGTTGTGCCACAGGGGGGAAAGTCGTGCCCCAGGGGAGAAATTCGTGCCCCAAGGGGGAAAGTTGAGCCCCAGGGGGAAAAGTCGAGCTCCAGGGGAGAAAGTCGAGCTCCAGGGGAGAAAGTCGAGCTCCAGGGGGGAAAGTCGAGCTCCAGGGGGGAAAGTCGTGCCACAGGGGGGAAAGTCGAGCTCCAGGGGGGAAAGTCGAGCTCCAGGGGGGAAAGTCGTGCCACAGGGGGGAAAGTCGAGCTCCAGGGGGGAAAGTCGAGCTCCAGGGGGGAAAGTCGTGCCACAGGGGGGAAAGTCGTGCCACAGGGGGGAAAGTCGTGCCACAGGGGGGAAAGTCGTGCCCCAGGGGAGAAAGTCGTGCCCCAGGGGAGAAATTCGTGCCTCAGAGGGGAAAGTCGTACCCCATGGGGGAAAGTCGTTATTTATAGAATATTAACATTTTAAAATGTGGTTTCCAAGTTTTCCACCAGGACATAAGCTGCTAGAGCCCGTTGATTTCAACGGGCCTTCTACGTCTAGTAGGTATACATATTACCTCTTCAAACTTGTTTGCTTTAGCTCACAAACAACAAATCAAACATTAAGAAATAAAATTTAAAGGAAAACATGAAACGAGATAAAAAATAATAATATAATGAAGTTCCAAGGGGTGGGGATGCGAATAATAACCTACCTATACACTATTTGCGTTCTTGATATCGTCAGCGATTTTGCTCACTCATTGCAATTCCACAACACAACCCTCCTCTTCTTCTCCAATTAAAAATGAAATTAAGGAACCAGAAACTCTAGCTAGTTCTTGGCCGAATGAAACGAACGAAAGGGAAAAAGGTGAAATAGTGCAAATGAGAGATGACAAGGTGACTGAAAGAATTAAAGCTTGGAGCAAATTAAATATAACTTGTAGTAACACCACCAGCTATCGTTTCCCTATAGGTATAGTAGGTGTATTTATATCGGCCTCTGCCTGTTATTGTAAAGGACGAGTGATTAGCATATCACGAATAATTAGCTTCCATATCTAAAATCATCTTGTCTACACGACGTGATTGGAAGGCAAAAAAGAAGGCGCTAATAAACGCAACCTATTGCATAGGCATAGAAAAATAAGCAAAGTTGTAGCTTTATGCTTATTATTGCATGTATTTTTTATATTACGCGTCTTAAGAAATCTCTTTGAGATGAATACGACACATTATAAAGATGATGCTTTGAATGAAAAAGTTTTTTCTCAAAAGGTTTCCCTTTTACGGTATAATCGCTCAGTAATCTCAGCTTCACACACACGCCAACTGTCCAAACTCAAACTTTTTGGCTAATCAATCAGGGAGAAAAAAAGTCATGCACTTGCCCGTACAATAGCAAATGAACGTTCACAACACATCAAACATGGCTTGTCATTAGCAATGATGCGGCTTTTGGCAAGAAGGCAAGAAGTAAAGTTGGCAATCATATAACGAGATACGAGGATAACGAAATCGCTCTTCAAACTCCACCACAGTGTACTGAATAATATCATCTATTATCGTGCTAAACTTTAAGTGGTTCTCGTCGTCTCCCATCATCATCATGGGTCTGTCTAGTTATTTGACATTTAACAGTCTCTTGTATCAGCATTAGTAGTAGCAGTGCCACTACAACTGTAACCTGTTCTCACTCTGGAAGTCAATACAAAAAAACATCGTCATAAAACTGATATGAACGCTGTTTCGTATAATAGCTTACTCTGTCATAAATCTTCAAACTTGTCCTGAATTTGCCATTACTCTTGTAAACACTTAAATGGTTACTTAATTCTGATGATGTTCATGTGTAACCATTTCAGATTGCCAATCAATAAGAGCAAAACCTATACAATGTGTACCTTTCTACCTACACTGACGAAAGATGAGTTGATTGCCACTTTGCATATCTATATATGCTGCAGTAGAGTAATGGGGTATCTAAAAGGTGACTGACACCCCGTTCGTAAATAGAGATTTATAACTGTGGGAATGGATTAACAGAGTGTAATACAAGAGAGAACAAGGTGTAGCTATTTATTATTTCGCAAGACACAACATTACAAAAAAATGTATTTGAAGATGTTTTCTATGAAAAAGTGTGCGACAAACCTGAACCATTTCAAGTTGCATGTTCATATTATTCTGGTCTGTAAATCAAATCTACCTGATATCATTGTTACGCTATCACTTGTTGCTTGAAATGAATTCATTTTTGTATGTCAAAGGTTAAATAACTTTTTCTGATTGAGTTGTTCAAGAGCGTAGAACGAGAGCTCTACCTGCCAGGTCTGGTTAAAAGTGTTGAATGCTAAAAAGTGAGTATTTGACCTAACTTGACTTTTAGCTTATTTTCATCATCAGAAGAACCAACAAGTAAACAGGTAATAATTGGTAATGTTACTGTTCAGTTTTCTCATAAAGCAATATTATACGAGCTGTTTTCTCGTTACATATCTTAATTATTGAGATTACCACTTCCAGCAGTGTAATAGGTTGTGTGATTGTCTTACTGAATGCTTCAGTGCTCGGTAGAAAATACACATCCATTGTAGAAAGTAAACAGGTATTCTTATTTCCGTACCTCAAACCAAAAACAGCTTTCATGCAATTCGAATCGCGACCATCCTCAGAGAATATTCATTATTTCTACTCTGTATTTATTGCATGTCTGCCTCCCCAACTTGAAAATTATCGTCTATTTTTACATGCATTACGAAAGTGGTAATTATTTTTGTCTGAAAAAAGGTGTAGATCTCACAGTTTTTCTCGCCATCATCTCTCCTGTATTGTCAGTAAAAACTGCTGAGGGTATGTGTGCTTCTGCTTACTTATAATAATTTGATGATGGTTTACCGAGTGTGTGTAAGCACGTTAAAAATCCAGATTTTCACCGTTAAAAGTGAGAATTGTAGGATAAGACAGAGGCTTGAAATTTGTTAGGATAATTGGAAAAGACAAGTTTGTTCAAGCAAAAGTATGCAGTTTTGGTTTCTAGCGTTTTGTGGTGCGTATAGTGCGTTTGTGCGTAAGCGTTCGTTGGTTTTCCAGTAATTGCACAGACAATCATTTTCATCCGGCTTTTGAATTTGCATTAAAGTCTCACGAGCGTTGTATTTCCAAGTTCAGCAGAAAAAAAACAATAAATGTGTTTTACTATGTGTACTTTTGCGTTGTTGGAGTCGTTGTAGAAGTGAAAAGAAAACAAAAGCCGCTTTTAATCAGGAAAGTCTTGCTTGTCGACTCTAGAAACAAGCCTTGAAACGACAATCCATATAAAATAGGAAAAGATACAGTTTTTACGCTAAAACTGGCACGAAAAATATACATACAAGAGATTTTGGTATTATTTGGTTGTGAAATAGAGATTAGTTTATTGGAATATATATGCTTATATATATTTATGCCAAGTAAGTACATCCTCATCGTCGCATACATGCGTTGCAAACATACAAGCTGGATTCAATCTTATAATGAGCTTAAAAAGAAAAGTCGAGAGCAGACAAGAAAAATTAACGATCCAAATCAAGCCAGAAGCAGGAAAGTATCTCTAGTCATCACGCAGAAAACAACAACACCACCACGATCAACAACAGAACATCAAGAAGAGAGCGGCGGCAGTAGTATCAGCACAAACAAGTTCGGCTGTTCGGGAAAAAAATGAACGAAAGAAGTCTGTGATTACTATGAATCTGCTTTTTCTACTGCTGCTGCCAGTGATGTGGTAGCATTAACATGAATTCAATCTCACTAAAACCTTAAAAGAGTTGAAATCCCTCTTTACACGATGCACTGGCTTTTTTCTTCGCTTTCATAAGTATTAACTCGACTTGCTGTTTAGTTGCATGCAATAATGTAATGTAGGAGGAAGAGATGCAAACAAAAAAAGATGAAGCTCTTCGTATCAAATCATGAAAACGATGATGATGACTACTATCATGATGATGATGATGCGATGGGGATACAAACTTATCTCCTCGAAGGCATTGATACATTCTCTACACAAGGAGAAAATCCGCTTTTTTCTCCATGTATACACGTTAATCCTACTGATAGTTGTGTCAGATATCTGTCTATATCAAACCTATAAAAACTCTCATTATTCTCTTGAAAACATTCATTATTTACTTACTTGTGTACATATGTATGCTACATGAAAAAAAAACGTACAAAACTTGCAAAGTCGATTTTCACATACTTGTAAGCATGCATTATGCATTCTTTTTTGTTAGAAAAACAGTGCGCTGATTTATATTCCTTTAAGGTATGCATATATTTTGACGGTCTGCTAAGTTCTATGAAGATGGCCACGGAATGGTCAAATCCATGTGCATATTTCATTCAATCAGTTGATGGGAATTTCTTTTTTCACAAAAAAATGCTAGGAACCATCAATGATTGAGTTCATGTGTCATGGTCATGATACTGTTTACTTAGCCGTTATTGTACCAGCAGTATTCAAAACCAAATGTCAAACTAGAAACGGTCGGTGCGCAAAAGCTGGCTCAATTAGAGTAATTTGTGATTCAAAAAATTGTCGTTTTGCAGCTTCCAGATGAGACCTACTGCTGGGATATTGCCGAGTAAATTGTTTTAATTTCAGGAATTATCGTTTCTACTACCAATGTATTGTTCGACTATACAAAGGATGTAATAAAAAGCAGCAAGAGCAAGTATGTATACGTAATACTTAGGTTGAAAAACCTCGTTCCGGCATTTCTTTCTACTTCGTGAAAATTTAATAATAATCGATCACAATCGTCGAGAGAGGAAACATGCTGTTAAAACTTGAAGTAGTAAGAAGGTAACCCAATATTTCCCATGTTTTATTCACGACAATCATTTTGAATGAATATAATTGAGTGACGTATGGGCCTCCCGTGAAGAATTCTTATTCACACACAAATTTATTGTAGTTTGAACTTGAAGGATCAGCAAAAGTCTGTTCTTTGGCATCTGTCTACCAGTCCAACTGATATTGATGCAGTTTATTTCTTATAGTGTATACTTATACGAGTTCACACAATTGTAAGCAATTTTACTCAGAGATGCAAACCGTTTATGATTCACAACTGACAACAAGGGCAACGAAACTGATTTTGCTCGGAAAATTTCAATTTTGTACGTGTGTTCTTAAACACATGTATTTGATGTTCTTTTTTTAATCTGGAAAGCATTCAAACGATGACAGGCCGGGTAATGGAACTTTTTAAATAAACATCATATTTACTACGCACACATGACGAAATGCAACGAACTATCGACCATACAAAAGCATTAAACCAACTAGCAAGTGAGAGTCAAACGAATTGTGGACACAAAATTGAATAGTAAATGAGTTAACTTTAGCTTTGGTTTTATTTCCACTTTTTGGTGCGGTACAAATAAAACATTACAAATCACTGATGAAACTTGATAAAAAATTCATTGGTTAAAAATCGAACTAGCTTTGTTTGTCGAAAGAGAAAAAGGTCATATTGTGTTGTGTACTACACGCGTATAAGAGAATGAATGAACATTTTCATGTTTATTTGATCGAAGCGAGGAATATCATGCATTTTTTATGTATTCATTATCTTCACAAAAAAGAAGACTATGATTTTCAGATAATATGTTTTATTTAAATTCAGGAATTGTTTATTTACAAATTGGAGTAATATAACATGGCCATAGCGCTGCCGTTTTTTTCTGGTGAGCTAGCGAGTTGTTTAAATGAAAGACGAAATAAGATTTTCAGTAAAAAGTAGACGTACCCTAAAACTTTGGCTAGGATAGTTTCGTGTATACCATATATACATCTGCCATATGGAAGTTCTTTGTAGTGAGTAGACTGTTTCATGTCATTACGTTCCATATAAAACAATAATATCAGGAAAAACATGGCTTTTCAATCAAGCCACCTTTTCTCATCTGAAAAAGAAAAAATCGTAATATCGGCATTCGTTTAGCAAATGGCAACTTGTTTG
Organism: Sinella curviseta; assembly: GCA_004115045.4. Classification (NCBI taxonomy): domain Eukaryota; kingdom Metazoa; phylum Arthropoda; class Collembola; order Entomobryomorpha; family Entomobryidae; genus Sinella; species Sinella curviseta. Next base: position 23,448,148 of record CM023202.3, on the reverse strand, counting down.
AAACTTTTTTTTTCTGGATAGACTCCAGAATTATGTTTAATGAGGGTTTTTTCTCTTTCACCGAAACAAATTTTATTGCCTTGTTTACACCTTGATGATAACTTGTATTTTCAATAACATTTCTAGCTATTTATTGTACTAAACCTTTTTTGATTCTCCATCCATTCTCATCTCAATCCTTTTTATATTCTTTCCGTTTAGCACTTTTTTGTTGGCTAGATTGGGTAGTAACTACATAGGTGAAGTAGCAGTAAAATGTTTAGATGAAAATGAAAACAAATAGTGATAAACAGGAAGGCACACACACGCAGTTCGACGCATACAATTGTGAACAAAATACAAAAGCTGTAATGAGGTGTCTTAAAGCTTTTTCCTGAGGAACAATAAAAAGTTCAAACAAACACGCTTTCTTTCCAAATAGATGTGGTCTCATTTTACAGTAGCTTCCGCTTCGTCTCGTTTTACAATGATAAGTTTACTCGTAAACGCTCGTTTCTCTTACGTTTAACAGAGTTGCTGACTGCTGCGTAGTGTAAGATAAAACATGAGAAAAGGAACGCTTTTTCTCTTTTAACCTTGAGTACACTAAATACTTCTTGAAGATAAATGTGCCATTACAATATACATATGGTTTACACACACCAGTCTAGACTCCCCGGCAGGTAATGCTGTTTACCTAAAACATTCGATATCTCTTCCATTCTGTCCCTCCTTTGTGATAGTTACAATAGTTCTACTGGAAATTTCCAATATGAAATCTATATGCTAAAGTAGCAAGGACAACAAAGTTTTCTTCAAAATTTATGACCAGTTTACCTCCACATATTAGTAGACTAGACTGCTTTATGTTGGCTTACATTCATATTCCAAGTTTGTTGTTCCCTTTGACATCTTTATAACAATGTAATGCCAAAGTAAACTCGGCAGCGCAAACTTTTGACTACTATCACTGGGAATGCAGCCGAAAAGTTTGTTTATTCATCTTGGTATGCTGACTGGGTATTAAGTATACTATATTCTATGCATGTAAACACTGGTGTAATATTTTTCATGGTAGCATAGTCATGTGTACAGAAGTACAATGAAAATGATTGTCGAACTTCAAAATTCACTTCTTTTGTCTTTGTGAACTTGAAAATATATATGGAGAATACTTTACTATTTGGGCATGATTGTCAAGTTTACACAAGGATTAGTAAAATACTTCTCTAGCTCCTGCAACCAAAATTTATTTCCATGAATTTATTTGGAAAGACACAGAAACGTTTTAATTCCAGAATGCATATACTTTGCATACAAGGCTCAGGTGATCATAAAATATGACGATAATGAAAGTGCATCTCTAGCTCCCCTTCCAATTCAGAATTTGTGGTACTGGCTGCAATGATTTGGCCGCAGATGGGATAAATTGATGAATACTTCAAACAAGTGAATTGTTTCTGTATTTTGTTGGTGTATGCGTGTATAGTTTCAAACGTCATTCCAGATTTATATGTGTGTTATTATCTAGGAACCGGTACCTTGATGAAAATGCACTGTCGCAAGCAACAGTAAAGAAGTGTAATTTGTATGCAGCGTTACTCTTCTTTTGAAATTTGTGAAAATACATTTCGCAGTTTTTCTAAAGATCCAATGAAACTTTGCAGTTGGAAATGCGTGCATGTTTTCTATGCACAGACATATAGCTATTGCGTCTTTCGACTCGGTCTATTTTAACTTCCCCGGCTGTTGTCGTTTCTCCCTCTAGATTTCTATGGAATAGCACGCGATTATAAGGATTTGTTCTGTCTACCATGATCTGTAAATTATGCGTGTGCACTTTGACTAAATGTTTGGTCGGAGCCTACTCAGAGAGACAGCGAGAGAAGTTTTGAGATGCAAATAAGCTACCCATCCAAGCAAAACGCGAGAAATGAAATGAATGAATAGGATGAATGTGTAAAATGATGAATTGGTGAGGATGTTAAATTATGCTTCCTCGTTCCTTATTTACTGGATACAACTTTGACCAAAGAGTTTGCATCCATCCGACGGGATATCCCTCTTTGACAGCTGCTGCTTTGCTGGTATGCAAGCCAAGTACAAACTATATATTGTTTCTGTCTTGCTGCTGTTGCTGCTGCCGATCATGACGAAAATGATTATGACGATGACGGTAGACAAAGTATTGTTGCAATGAAAAGATGAATCGCTGGCTGGTGTTGCAGTCGCTGGCTACTGGTGTAAACTCACAAGGTACGAGGAAGGGTATAGGTTGTAGGTTTTTATAAGTGTCCAAATCAAAGTTGTTAGGATGATGACGGTGACGCGCCACTACTACTTGACACAAGAAGGGTTGAGGTAGTATACATTTTTGTTATTGGGTAATCCATATACTTAAGTATTACATTACATTTCAATAACACCGGAGCTTATGATGAACATTCGTTCTAGTAGAGATATAACTTCCCTGTTCTAGTTGCTTGTAACTTAAGTACTAGGATCATTATAACTACCACTTGAAATACTTGTGAATAAAAACACATATAGGAAGAAGTGCCTAATATGTCTCGTGCTAATCATCTCAAATAACTCAATTCATCCATTTCATCCCACCTATAAATCCTTGCCTGGTATTTTTTGGACCAAAGTATATTATTATTAATATACACCCGTACATTTTCGTCTCGTCTCTTGAAAGCAGAAGGGAGTCGAAATTTATGACACATTGTTCTCTGCATTCATTTTTGTGCGTTGCAATTCAAGTGGGTGGAAGACAGTCATTTGATTCACCCGTGAGCTTTTAGTACATGAATTTAGTTTGCCTCAAGAGGAAATTCCTTCGTGTACGCTATAGCAAACACATTGTGACAATTTCCTGAATTTCGTTCTATTCAACGCAGTGCCAACGGCGCTTGTCGTTCACTCCTATTTCGTTGTTATTTTCGTTAACAAACAAAAACTTGATTATTAATCTGAACTGGGATTACATTGTGCTCCGTATAGAATAGTAGTTGAATCACTACAGGCTCAAAAAAGAGAAATAAAAATAATAGCAATGATCTATTTTCCCGTGGGCTTACGTTTGGCTTGGAATGAGGCATTTGGCACTTAGTTCCTTGTCCACGGTCCTTTGCTTCGTAATAGTCGTGACAATTAAAATGACCACCATTTTGTGGTAAACGGTAAACATCATGATTGTCACAATAATATATTAATCATTTGATCGGGCGTTGTTGTCTGATGACGAGCAACAGAGGAGATAGACAGGACAGAGAGCATAAAACTTTTTTTAGTGTATTTTGTGTGACAGGATAAACGTGACGCAGTCATAATAATAATATGTAACTTGCAAGTCAGGACGGGCTCCAAAAACTTTTTGACTGATGTTCTTACGATATGACGCGACGGTTTACTCATGAACCTTGTTAATGCGCATCTAGTTATATTTTGGAAAACGTGAATACAAAGATATATTTTTTTTCTTTTGGTAGCTGGCTGGTTGGTTTGATGGGCGCTTCTGTTGTTTTTCAGAGAGCTCCTGGTGGTGTCCCGTCAAGTTTTATGAATGATCTTTGTTCTCTCGTCTCCCATCACGCTTTTGGGTACAGGAGGCGCATGGCTTCTCTGTGTACATAATATTAAAGAGTTTGTTTATTTTTCTTTAATCAAACTAGTTAAAGACAATTTCTATTTGAACCGAACATGTTCACAAACTCTCTGTGTGTATTTAGCTTACTTTTCTCGTAGCGCAATTCAAGTTCGGCCTTTTCTTTCATGACTTTTTCAGCAGCGAACAGAGGCGCATAATGACTGTCACAAAGCATGATTTGATATCATACATCATTTACTAGCGACGGTGGCAGTAAAAGCTGTCTGATGTGATTGCTGATGGCTACAAACATATTATACCTCGCTTCATACTATACAAGAAAATGAACTTCTTACGACGACAGAACTTCATATAAAGTACTTTGAGCAACTTATAGTACGAGTACTGTATAGTCAAATGTTTTGGCGTTGTTGGTGGCTAAGAAAAGCAGCATCGGTTGCCGGCGATAGAAAATAGGTATGCATTGTTATTGTGTACGTGTACGTTTATGCTGATGAGACACGTTTTGAGCGATGATGATAATACAGTTGGTACTGTTGTGATGTTGGTGGTGGTGTTTGAGGAAGGGAATAAAATTGTTTGGTGGATGTGTTATTATTTACACACACTTTTCGTTGTAGAAGCAGCCACATCGCATAAAGACTGCACACCTACAAGAGCATTTTCAAAAGAAACATCAGTCAGTGGTGTTGTAAGAGAAACATCAAACAGAAAGGCAGAGAGAGAGCGAGAGATGATACATTAATCATTCATACATGTAGCAAAATGTATATTATGTGCGTAGTGCGTACACTAGCTAACGCATTACACACCATCATCATCCATATGCATTCATCCATTCCAACCAGCCATCCATCTCATGTCACCCAGCAGTCGCGCCTCTGATGCGAAAAGTGACGAGGAAAAAAAGAATAATAAAGATGATGATGATGTTGGGTAAAATACTGAAAAGTAGAGAAAAAACAGTAACGTGCGTGTGCCGTGCGTATTGCGTACTACTACTTGTTATATACTATAATCGCGTATTTCGACATAGCAGGTTGCCACTGCTCTCTGTGCCATGGATCATGTCATTCATGTACGATGTACGTTGTTGATTAACTTTTAACACAGCCATATCATCCATTTCCATTTGTATGAATAAGGTAAATGACTTTGGGTTTCCGGTTGTAAATGTAATATATACGAACGTAAATGGGAATCACCGCATTAATTCATGTTCTATACTGTATAAGCAATTATAAGTCTGTACTGTCATCTAAAATACAGTAAAGTAGCTAGAAGTGTTTTGGCTCATCCCATTGTTCATTTTTGTTGATTTTAAGCAACGGAGTAAAGGGACGATGATGGTGGTTTAAAGGCAATGACAATTTTCTCTGGTGTACACATTTCCACTCAAACAGCTCCGCTTACATTGTCAGTCACATGGAATGGCAATGTGCATTATTTTTAGGGAGGCAATATCCAGTCTCGCTAATTCACACGGTTTTTATTGCTTTCATTTCGATTGCCGCTAAAAATATAGACGCACCAGGAGACACACATACAAAAGCCAAACAATGGAAAATCATGACAATAAAGATAATCGATCTTCATCCAGCAAAATTTTAGTAAAAGAGGAAGTTACGGATAAGAAGATACGTACTACTGTGTTTTATATTTTAGCTGTTTTTGTTGTTTTTCATGGTCTTGGTCTCAATCTATGCCACCAAATGTAATGTCATAATTACAACCCTGATTTTATGATAACAATAGAGTATCTATTTGTGTTATAGCAGAAAAAACTTTTAAAAGTGACATTTACTTTTAATGGGAATACCCAAAAGGGACCAAGTAATTTATATTGCAGAGTTTGTCCCAAATCTTTGGTTTGGTGAATATTAGGCTGTTATTGGACAGATATATTCAAGCTATATTTATTAAGGTTTTTCTGCTGACATGTTAGTAGGATGGATTGGCCAGGGAGACCTATCCATCCAGCGTCATCAAGGATGACTGACTTTTACTTTTCCCCATTGTGAAAAGTCAGTCATGGAGTTTGTGCCATTTATAGATGAAAATGTATAATATTATTTTATCGTCTGTGGTTAATGCAGTCGTCAGCAGAGTGGTGGTAAGCATACAAAATGAATAGGGGAAGGGGGAAATTTTTCCTCTTTTGCACTTTGATAAGCTAGTATCAAATTGTAAAGTACAGAAAGCCAAAAACCCATCCGAAAGTGGCGAAGAGAGAGAGATAGAGAAGAAAAGTTGGTCTCATAAGGCTTGTTATCAACCCAGAAGGCAAAAATGAATTTGCAGTTGCAGTGAGAATTACCAGCACACTTATATTATGAGAATGATGATAAAATAAAGATACACTCTCTCACTCAACAAGACAGGGAGAAAGATAGGAGCATGCGTTTCTGCAGCAAGAGTTACGCAGCTTCATTGTGTCGTCACATGAAGTTAAGAGAGGTTGCTTGCCTGATAATACGACATGCACTGTACATCACCCCTACTTTTCCCCTTGATGAAAAGTAAAAGTGTGCAAGCTCAATATTCATTTGTCAGAGCCCATTACTTTCATCGCTTCTGATAGCAGCAGACATCAGCCAGCTAAGGAGACAGGGAGAGAGAGAAGAGAAAGATGAGTGGAGTTAACTACTCTAAAAAAATTGTACTCGACGCGCTAAACCACCGTCCTACGCGAACATCACTTTTGGGAGCAGCGTGTTTATCTTCATGTGAATTTACCCAGAAACTCGGCAGGCGTGCAGAAAAGAGGAAAAGAGAACCGAAAACGACTTAAAAACCCAATGTACTGTACGTCCGTACTTAATTTAATATTATGTGTGAGATGTACAGTACAGTGGATTCATGATGAGTTGAGGAAGTGAGCAAAAGACGCATGTGGGGATATGCGTATGCTGTTGCAGCCATTCGTTCAGGCAATAATACACATTACGAATTATTTTTCTATTTATCTTTATTTTTTCAAGCGAGGAAAGTTGCAGGATTTAAAAGGCATGGACTAATGGAATCAGTGCAGGAACATTAAAAACGTGGACGGAGTTTTCTCTTTGAGTATAAGCACTGAAATAATGCAGATGTGTATAGGAAAATCGACAACTAGTAAACCAAGCCGAGTTATGGTGGTTTTTATGACATCTCATGTAGCATCGACAGCTTTACAATTGCTCCATGAAAATTTGGTTTGCTTTGAATCGTACAAAATTGAATATAAAGACCATAGAGTATAAGAAGGCTCCTCCTGATTGTATGGTGGTTGTATACACAAGCAAAAATTACTCTTTTTCAAGTGAGCTATATAATAAGAATTAAGGCTGTTCAAGTAAATTGAGACAAATATATGGTGTATAAAAAGCAGACAGAGATGATGCAGTCGTCGTTCATAATATATGCATTTGAACATGCAGACAAATGGTAAAAGCAGAAGGGAAGTAAAAAAAAGAGTCAGCAGAGTCGCGTGGCAATTGAAAACCCTGTTTGAAATCTTTTGTATCCCTTCGTAAAAAAGTCTCCCACAGGGAAAAATACTCCCTGGTTATATCAGCCTATATAATAAAAATAATAATAATGTGAACTGAAATGGTCTTTATCAAAGAGGATTTCTCCTTTGACATATAATACGAAACCCATGCATGATGTGGCATAGCAGACACGTGAAGCAGCATCTAGACAAAATCAGGAGATTTTTCCCTCTTTCTCCTTCTGTCTACCGATTTCCTAGCCCCATAACATAGTGCAAGGGTTCCTATTATTATTATCATTTACGTATATCTGTTTTACTGAATAAATACCAAATATAAAAAAAGGAAATAGAAAAAAAATCCGGTGCGTATGCCCTCGTGTATATTAATAATCAGGTATTTATGTGATGCTCCATGTTGTTATTTGATATTCACAAAGGAGAAGAATAATGAAAAGAGTAAAAATATATAATTTCCATCCATTTCATTTAAAAATCCACTCGATTTGATTTACTCCTACAAAAATCTGGTTGCCTCCTTTTCTCTCCAAATCATATTGGAATACTAACCCCAGCAAGAGCAAATCTTGGTGCGGTGCGGTGGTGGCAGTTATTTAGACCAGTGTGTAGGGGTGCTCATCTCATCTGCTGCTGCTGGGCTAACTGCGCTTTTCTAATCTCAATATCAGCTGGAAAGATAAATGCTTTGGGATGGGCGGGTACTGTTCCATGGCCTGGGTGAGGAGTATTGAATTGAATCCTTTTATTTTATCATCATAATCATGATAACAGCACAGCATCAGCAGCAGCAAGACAACTTTTGGAAATTATGTATGTCTGCTCTTTATCTTCATCTCATCATCATGTTGATCTACTGCTCCATCGTCTTCATAACAATCATCTTCCTCGCATCACCATAAGGCCCAGTGTTATCTCTGGGAAGAAAATAAAGAAAAACAGCCACACTTTCAGAGAAAATGTGCTGCAAGGCATCATAATAATCTTGCTTCGACCATTTAGATGATTTGCGTCTTTACGCAGTGTGCGTACGTATTAAAGTATTAACATCGTCAGCATCGCCACACCATGCACCAGCACCATCAACCATCGCCGCAAGTGAATATCGTCTACCACGAATAAACGATGTAGCAATAATGACGATTGATTGTGGTGCGAGCACCTCAGAAAATGAAAAAAGGAATAGAGGTGCAGTTCAAAAAATTAAAATGATATTATTACAGATTATTACCGGCACCACCACCATTTTTTGAATTCATGTTTGCGATATGGATCAATCGATGGGATGGATAGCTGTAGGTGCCTGGAGGAGCTTGGAATGCTGAAGCTGGTTTTTGGTTCGACGAATAAGCATAATCCGTCCATTATACATTTATGTCAGATACATGTAAAATCACTACCGCAAGAAGCAAACATTCGAATATGTATAAGCAGTCTGAAAAAAGAGAATAATATTAACGTATAGGCTCCAAAAATAAGATTTACGATGGGATTTGATACGCATATAAGGAAATGCGTACAGAGAAGATACATTTAATCGGGTTTCTCAATTGATTTTTCCCAATCTCCGCTGGCTCTTTAGCACTCTCCTCCACACATTTATTCCATGTGATGATGGTCTTTGTGAATTGGTTTCTGAAAAGACCATGGGGTATCATGTAAGGATGTAAGCTGCTAAGCTAAACCATAAAGCCAAACCCATGCAATCCAAATTAAGTTCAAATAAATTCAATTGGGATAATGTCATTTTTATAGTGATCTATATGTATCGAATGTGACTGTATTAGCGCTGTATTATTATGGATTGTCGGGAAAGGTACAAGGTATTGATGTGGAACGTATGTTATGTTAGGACATGGGGTCGGTTTTTCGGTTCTCCATTTTTTTGTGTCCAGTGACCAGTCGTAGTCGTTTATTCCATGAATAAAGTATGTACTACTACTGCTGTTGTATGCTTCATTATTACAGAAATAATACGTTTTCTATGAAGAATAGAGGATTGTAATGTGCGAAGCCATATAAAAATAAGCTGTGTATTTTGTCTTATATATCATCATTTGTGCACAGTTCAGTAAATCAGTCAGATTCCCTATATATTCCTTCAATGAATTACTGCACGGTTGACGGTACTATTTTCAAGCTTAGAGATTCAAGTCGTTCTTCTCCTTCTTTATTCGTTGTGCATTGTTGACTTCCGTGGCGCCCGCATTTCACATTTCCACTCTATCAACGTTTCCGCTTCAATGAGTCCCGATTGATTATCGAGCAACTTACAAGCTTCTACATAAGCAACCAAGCACAAGATGCGGAATGTTATGATATGAAACGAAGCAGGCAACATATACCAGCTTGTGGGTCAAAACAGTTTTTCCCTAGTTTTGATCAGCTCTTCACTTGTGCTCAAGAAGCCAACGACATTTACAATCAGTGACGACTGTAAGAGGAGGGATGATGAACAGTTCTCGTGAAAAATGGTAACAACATTGGCATCGGACCCTGTAAATACACACAAACAGTCTGCTACTCATTTTTAGAGGAAATGTACTACCGTATTCATCATTCTCCTTCCTTTCTTCCTTTTACACAGCTTTTGCCGTGAATAAAACATACCCCATCATGATTGAAAAGCGCCCAGGCCATTATTACTACATTTATACGGTATTATATGAATGAATGCATGGTCTATGTTACTTGCGTAGAAAAAAGGGAAAAAATGATTGAAAGGTAAAGAGAGAGAAGATGGGTACGTACATTTGTATTCAATGAAACGTGCTGGGTGTGCGTATTCAAAAGAAAAACGAAATATTATATAGATTATTAATGTACAACACATTTACAATTTACGAGGACTAAGGAAGCAGAGAGGGTATTCAACGCTCACACTACTGATGATAGTGACTACGTTGACTTGACGTACGCATATGTATATTGCATAAGAAGTATAAAAAGCAGGGTATGTATTCTGCATTACTGCTTCGTTGCGTATTTTACTCCACTTCATAGAGAAAAAATTTGGTACTTATTGTTACGTCATTATTCTATGGTATTTATATATCTTTGGACGATATTCGTCCCATTTCATCAAATGAAGTTGACGACGACAAGTTTGAAAAGGAGAAGAGAACGATGATGACGATTATTATTATGAGTTCTGCTTTTGTCAGGATAAAGTGAAAAATGCATGAGTGAATTCGTAAAGAATTACTACTACTCACATTCACGTAACTTATATGAACGCATTTATGAGGAGAACAATGAATACGATAGCCTAGCTTCTGTGAATGAATATAACTATATCATATGGGCTCCGGTAGGGACTTTTTACCGTCAATTTTTATATGTAAAAAAGAAAGAATAACATAACACATGGGTAAATCCTCTTAGAACGTACACTTTCACAAATTATAATGGTTATGCATGCAAAAGGAACAAAGGAGCAAAAAATGGTAGACTGTACGACTTCGGCTATGGCACTCTCCGCCCAGAAGTAGTCATTGTGAATATAATGGACTAATCCGTGATGTATACAAATAAATGCTGGAAGAAAAGCAAAGAAAAGAAGAAAAGGAAAACTGAGGTTGGTTGAGTTTGTATGTCTCATCATAATTCCATGTACCTAACACATGTCAGTCAAAGTCATTGATACGACGACGATGGAAACTTATACATTTTGCGATTGATGATGATTATGACTGTGAGGTAAATTATGTATGGAATCCGAACCTTTTCAACCTTGTTATTATTGTAGCTTGTAGCATCATCAGACTCAAGAAAGGCTGCATGACACATCGTCTAATCGCGTAGCGTGTTGTGGCCAATCATCCGACAGTTAACCGCGCGGTAATATATATCGGTAACATTCGAATACTATATGACATGGCACTACCTTTCGGAAAAAGTTTTTACTTTGTCATAAGTTTCCACTTTGCCCTGCCTTGTACACCTGATGAGATTTTACTATTTTACGTGATTATCATGTGCCTGTGCAAATATAAACAAACCATTCCTTAAGTTGCCTCATAAAATAGGCAAGTCGCTCGTTGATTTCTAAAAGTCGCAACGCAGTTGAAGGAATATTGCCCATCATGTTATGTCAGAAAGAAAACTGTGCTCCATTTTCGTGAGTTTTGTAAATAAACAGTGTAGTACAGCCGTCAAGCTGACTGACTGCCAGCATACATACACACTTGTTTCATATCCGTCATCTTTCATATATGAAGTAAAATTGGGCCTATGTGGGATAGAAACGACAATCAAAGTGGGTAGGTATACTATGCTCACAGGAGAAAAAAAATGTTTCGAGTTTCTGAGAATCCAGTTCCGGGTAAAAAGTAAATGCTGCTGCCGTCGACAATCGAAGTCTTAACATTACTATGCTAAGCATTACGTGTGAATTTCTAATGTGTCCCTAACGTGACACCTATTGCGCACATGGGGTTTCGTTCATATCAGGATGATTATGATTATTACGGGTACTTTCTGTAGATTTGCAGATCATTATGCATAATAATATGGGTTACGTGAACACGCACATTGTCTCAAATATTATTATTGCCTTTCTCTTCTCGCTACTGGAAAAACAACATGACAACTTCTGCATGCAAAATTTTATTCTCCTCTGGCGAAACGAAAGCTCTACGCAGCTAGCTGCTACCGGAGAAGTCGAGGAGAACAAGTGCAATAAACCTTGCTGCTATACACAACGCATGGTTCGTTTGTTCAGCGCCTGAGTGAAGAAAAACTCATTGTGCATATCTGAACTACTTACTTGCTATTACAGCTACCCACTTATTGCTTATATTGCACATAATTTGCTAGCAGGAGCAGTATCGTCGAAGCACAATGTTGCGTTGAGCAAACAACAAAATGGTAGAAAATGGAATGAAAATGGTAATTCAAGCGCAAATAAACAATCTAGCTACATGGAACAAAAGGACAGAAAGATGCTTTCTCAATTTAATAGGGATTGGGCAGAGTGGGTAATGTATTTGTGGAACAACAACAGGACGGATAAGGGTATGAACATGATAATGATAGTGTAATCTATGCAGACATCCATTTATATATAGCAGACAATGACGGCAAACAAATAACCATAATATATACATGTCGTTTTTAAGCCATCCATTCTGTTGTACGTATTTGGAGGAAAATACTTTTGTTTTCCACCGAGCGTGTTTACTGTTGCTCTCTTGATGGTTCAAATTGTGTATATGTGTAATAAGGGAAATGAGAAAATTGCAAGTTATTCGTGTACTCATATTAGTAGTTATCTGTTTTATTGTACCACGTCGTCGTCATCATCTTCATCAGCCCTTACACAATTGTCTCAAATAAGCACACACACAGGCATTTATGGAAACGTGAATTGCCTATGATTCCCATTTCAGGTGATGATATCGGTACGCATATATACGTAAAATTCGTAAGCGCTTGTTGGCATACACATCTAAATAGTAAAAGTGAGTGGCAATAATAAATATTGGTAATAATACTACTTCCGTTTATGCTGCTCGTAGTCTCGTGCTGATGCCATTTGAGGAAAGTGGTAATAGGCTTGGATAATATATACGTTTTAGGATTATGTGGTGATAGTGATGATGAAACAGCTCGTAGGTTAATTGTTTCAGCCAGGTATGTATGCTGTTTATACTAAAGTTACATTTCATAAAAATATTCACACAACGCACACACTATGGCCACTACAGTCGCCCCATTAAAAATAATAGCGTTCACTTAATATTAATACGGTTTAGTAATCTTGGGTATTATTATTGTAGCCAGGAATACAATGCCAAAATTCCAAAGTATAGGTGTAAGTGCATATATCCTGTTATATCTTTAACAGAAAATGTATGTAACAGAATTTTTGTCGTTCTCATTTTGGTTTAGATGGCTTTTACAAACAACTTCAAATCTTATTACCAAATTGCTGGTTGTAATCCCCAACACAAAATAAAAAAATATTGACTTCTCCACTTAAGTATACATACTTTTCCGATATAGAATATTGACATCTCACTAACCACATTCTTCACTTTACACAAGTGTCAATGTTTATTGTGACTGTCCGTTAGAAGGATAAATAAATACGTCTAACTTATTATGTATTTCATATACAATACTCTGATTTGTTCATTTGGTAATCAAAGTGTTTAACGCAGACATGAATGAGATGGACAAGGGTAAACTGTTAAATTGCGTGAGGAGTATGTAATGCATACTATATAAAGGACATTTATAATAGTGACTGTGTGTAAATACAATTTTCACTCATTTTCCCATTGTTTCAGATGAGTGCGTATATATTTAGTTTCGTTGCTTCGTTGTTAGTCAATAATTGCACCAAACACATTGTGTAAACATGGAGTCTTGCTTTTATATCCCTGGTAAACGATGCTAAGCGAATAGGTAGATTTTGCTCATCCATTTAAATGGAATGAAATAAAACGTCATTCCGATGCTCCACTCTTTCAGTTTCCTGACGTGATGGCGTAACGTCAACATTACAAGCCTGCGTTAGAAATTGATGATGATGAGCTCGCAAGCTCAGCAGCTCTTTGTCTTTGCCACAACTGTAGCTTTTGAACTGACTTCACTATATATATTATGATAGTGGCAGTGGAGGAGGAGAGGCAGGAGATTGCTAAAAGTTGAAGATTAGCACATTACAGAAACGGTACAATAATATGCGTGTGCGAGTGAGAAGTGGAGATCAGTTTGCTCTCTACTTTCTACTAGGACTACTCAACTCTCTTATATACTTATATTATACCTATTCTACTCGATTACCATTCAGCACTACTGCTGTTGACTCGACTCTTCTTGTTCGTTTGTTTGTTTTTCTGATAGGAAAATGGTGATGCAGATTGCTCGTTGTTATCTGCTCCTTCTTTAACGCTGCTGCTCTCTTATGGAATTGGTCATATATATACGCACACACGCAACGCTCAGCAGCGTGGCTACATTCATTCATACTCCAGTGAACTGCCAAGGGTTTAGTAGAGTGTACACAAGTAATGCAATGAAAATCCTGGTAAAGCATTAAACAAAACTGTTTTCCTCTCTCCGTGCTTTTTTTGTGGTCTGCGAATGTTCAATTTGTAACTGACTAATTCCAGCTTTGCTTCATGCTGCTATACTGATGGTTCCGAGTTTTCTGCTCTCTGAAAAAAAAACTGTGAAAAATATACAGAGAGCATATATGGAAGCACTCACTATGTACATACTCTTTGAGACAACTAATGTTACTCTCATTCATTCAGTCAATCCTCCTTTCATTTTTCTTGACTTGGCAAATCGACTTCCAAACACAGAGACACAAGAAGAATAGGAAGACGCAGAACGAGAAAGGAAAATATAAAAAAGAAGAGAAAGAGGAGGAGGAAAGAGAGAGAGAACAAAAACGAAAAGAAAACGGGATACAATGCTTATCATGAGAGTAATGAGAACCGACACTGTGAATGATGATGATATTCTTGGCTCCGTTCCTGACGTTTTACTTTAGAGACTTTAGAAACGACCATCACACCACCATATACACGCCATCAGGAGAACGATGAATGACGATGACTTTGAGTAAACATAGATCAAAAAGTCTGCAAAGTTAATTTATCGTCAGAAAATCGTTTCTTTTCTTCTCTTCGCTTGTTCCTTTCTTACTACTCCTTGAGCTATTGTTTAAATGGGACTCCAATTGTATTCTTTTAAATTTGTTTAAAATGGATCGCATTGCGAGAGAGAGTCGAGAGAGTAAGTGCATTATAGCAAACGGGCGATATATACAATAACATAACAACAGGAGGGTAACTTTTTTTGTTCCATTTTGGACGAAATAGAAAGACTAAAGGAGAAAAAGAATTGAAAAACTTAAACAAAACATTTCAAAGTTGAATGCAACTTAAATATCTAAACTTTTAAACTGTCAGAGAAAATAGCGTGTTATCAAGTAAAGCTTTGAGTATGGAATGTATATTACCCAATGCACAATTTATTTTCTTCGTCCTTTGATTTTTTTTCTTTATAAATTTACGAAGAAAATTATAAGAGCGAGCAGTACTCTTCATATGGTTATTACATATAAAGTCCTCGTATTCACAATTCACATTCATTTAATGTTTGTATTTATTTGTAGGCTCGCGTGTGCACTTATTCAACCGAATGGATTCCTGGAAGCAAAAGGATTTAAATTCAAAATTCCTGAAAGGAAATCCGTCTTCCGCTTGAATTCCGTGTGCCATGCGTTTGATTTAATAGCGGGATTATCAGCGTATTAGCTTTCGTGGTTTGGTGACATGAGTTATACCTCTTCAACTGATTCTCTAAAAGGTATTTTCTCAACCTGATATACTTTATATACATATAATAAAAACAATAGTAATGAAATCTGTAATAATGACTCATAAAAGCTGCTACCAGTGCCTTTTCTGCACATTTCAAAACCATGTAATAATACCCGGCTGCTTTTCTTTAGCCATCCCAAATTCCGGTGTTCACTCATTCATTACTTCAAAAGTCAGGGAAAGGAAGCATGACAGCGTGCTGCTGCTGCATGCTGCAAGTTTTCAGCATTTGCGACTTTACTTTAAGCAGAATATTCTAGATTTACTTATATAAATACACTGCAGTTGAGTGAATGCACACTATATAATATAGTACATACATCGTCATATTATATTCCAACAACTTTTCGCCTCTGAAGATTCGAGCAAACAGAGGAAAGCATAAAAAAGTTGTAAACCACACACATCACATTTAAGATCGCTCTTTGTGGTCAGGTATGAAATGATGATGTAATGTTTTTGGCTGTTTTGGATGGAGAAACATGAAAGTTTCTTTTAAATGCTTTCTAGCACAAAATGAACGTTTACAAGTTTGAGCAGCAGTAGGCTTGTTTGCTTTTGGGGAAAAGTTGTACATTTATAGGTATCCTCGCTTTTATAAAGTAATTTTAGTTCTGAGTAAGTAATTGCGGCAACCACCATTTCCTCCTCTTTTCTCCAGTCCAGTGATCCAAAGAGTAAAGACTTACCATTTTTTGCTCATTCGTGTACTGTTCACACAAGTTGCAATTTCTTAAAATATTCTCGGCAGCGCGAGGGACTCGCTAATTTAAGATGTCTAACTTTGGCTAAGAAGCAGAGAAATGGTCATCATATAAGATCAGTATAATATGAGAAGTCAAGGCAAGAAAGTAAGTAAACTCCTATAGCTCCATGCTTAAACCGTCCGTAAGATCAACTAGGTTGGCTGTTGAGTACGAAAAAGATTATTTATACATTATCATAAGTTTGCACGACTTTTACAAGTGAAAAGAGCACTATGAGTTTGAAGCGTTTAGCAAAACGGAATGCCTTTTGAAACGAAATGCCTAAAGACATACACGTCCCAAATCACCAAAGTAGAGGAAGAAAAGTAGATAATTACACTTGCTTCGATTTTTTTGCTTATTTCTCCACCATTTTGAGCTTCATCATTTATTACAATTGGCCGGTGAGGTCAGAAGAAAATATTGAAGTGTTTGGTATTCTGTTGACGAAAACATTTATAACATTTTTGCGCATCTATTTTTATGGCAGACAATTAACTGCCATTTGCTGTCAGTCGTAATTTATACAGAAGAGGTACACCATGTTTCAACCCTCGTTTATTATAAATAAATAAACCCAGCAAGCTAACATGTAGCAAAGTGGCGGAGCTGCGCCACTGATAGCAAAAATAATCAACTGACTACTACCAATGATAACGAGAAGGGTGTAAACCCTGAGAAGCAACTACCGAAAGCGGGATTTCTTTTAAATTACGTAATTTTTATTTAAATTACGTAATTTTTATTTAAATTACGTAATTTTTATTTAAATTACGTAATTTTTATTTAAATTACGTAATTTTTATTTAAATTACGTAATTTTTATTTAAATTACGTAATTTTTATTTAAATTACGTAATTTTTATTTAAATTATGTAATTGTTATTTAAATTACCTAATTTTTATTCAAATTACATAATTTTTTATTTAAATTACGCAAGTTTCAGCTCGTTGGCACACTCTATATAAATTTGACCTTTGACACGGGCCAAACAATGTCAAGGGGTCACGCGACCGTGCTCATCGAATTCCCCATCATCGAAAGGAGAGCATAAATTGTTTAATCATTTGAAATCGCCGTAACCGTTAAACCATAACCGTCAGCTTCAAAATGACCTTAGATCTACGTGTTATGTTCATAGACGATTCGAATGATATGTCACTTGCCATATGTGACGTTTGAAAATTTCGAAGTCGTAACGGTTTCTAACGGTAGCCGTTGGCCGTTATGGCTATAAAGCTTCTCCCATAAAGCGGTTGTGATGAGAAGCCGTTTGCCGAAAAAAGAAATGGAAAATTCCAAACCATATGAACAGGAGAGGATAAAGTGTAAAATCATTTGAAATCGCCGTAACCGTTAAACAGTAACCGTCAACGCCGAAATGACCTTAGATCTACGTGTTATGATTATAGACGATTCGAATGATATGTCACTTGCCATATGTTATCATTTTAAAAAATTGACCTCATAACGGTTTCTAACGGTTACCGTTGACCTACGTATTTCAAAATCGCGCTGGACCCTTCTCATGTGACCAGTTATCCATTGCGGCAGAAGTGGAAAATTCCAAACCACTTAAGCAGGAGAGTGTAAATTATTTGAAATCGCTGTAACCGTTAAACCGTAACCGTCAACCCCGAAATGACCTCATAACTGTGTGTTATGGTCATAGACGAGTCGAATGATATGCCACATGCCGTATGTGACATTTGAAAATTTCGAAATCGTAACGGTTTCAAACGGTTGCCGTTGACCGTTATCGCTGTCACGCTTGTCACATAAAGCTCTTGTGAAAAGAAGTCATTTGTTGAAAACAGAAGTGGAAAATTCCAAGCCACTTAAGCAGGATAGCATGAAGTGTAAAATTATTTGAAATCGCTGTAACCGTTAAACAGTAACCGTCAACCCCGAAATGACCTCATATCTATGTGTTATGGTCATAGACGAGTCGAATGATATGCTACTTGCCATATGTTAGCCTTTAAAAAATTGACCTCGTAACGGTTTCTAACGGTTACAGTTGACCTACGTATTTCAAAATCACGCTGGACCCTTCTGAGGTGACCAGCTATTGATTGCCGAAAACAGATTTCAAAAAAGTCAAACCGTTTTTGAGTTAGAGCGCGCACAGACAGACGGACAGACAGACAGACGGACGGACATCTCGATCTTATAAAGTGGCTCCGCCACTTAATAAATAGCGAAAATATTGATTTTTTCAGGTCAAGTAAACTTTTAAAGAACACTTTTAACAACTAGTATGCTAGGCCATAGAATAAAGTGAATGTTAGGTATATACCTAACATTCACTTTATTCTATGATGCTAGGCAAGCAACCTGTGTCTTTTATCTCCTTGTGTGTGTGCGTGACTCTCTCAAAATATTTTCATTTCAATATAGTGGCTAAAAGGAATCGCTGAAATACGAATGACTTAATTATTTTAACTAGCCCACTCAGTGGTGGTCAATGATATGGACGGCAGTAGAATAATTTAACATGATATACGATGACATACACCCGTGTATCTACGTGTGCATTTTATATCTTGTCAGGAAATTGTACGAGTGAGGGTCTTGAAGTGAAAGTTTTGCTGCATATCGAGGCTTTTGCTGCTTTGCCATAACTTAGCTGAAAATTTCATCAACGATAATTCTGTAGGAATATTTGAAGTTCGATAACATTTCTCTCCCTTTCTAAATATTGAAAAATTCCCTTCAGAAAGTTGAAGTCATACTCATTTCAACATTTTCATGTTCACGTAGGTATTGGTTATTACACATTCACATAATATACACCTTCAACTTATTCTGAAGGTTTTTACTTTACCGTAATGAACAGAAGCATATAATTTATTAATACTTGCCTTCTACGTTTAATTTCTGATACTTACTCCTATCTATCTACTTAGGTTTTAGGTCATTGGCGAGTGCTACTTGTTAATTTTGTTCGTGCCTGCCCTCCTGACTCTTTAATTTTGTAGGTTTAACAGTAAGAAACCCTACAACAGCAGGAGCAGACAAACGTTAATATCTTTTTGCGTATATCAGCAAAATGTAATGCGAAAGTTCAGAATGTCTTAATGAAGTGAACCCCTCCTTCTCCTCCGTGGACCCCCAAGCATTCTTACAAAAGTTAAGTAATGCTTCTTCACTATACATCAAGAAGGTACTAGTAAGATACGTACATTGGCAAAAAATATAAATATACCAAACCAACCACCAGACAATATTCGGGTCTCCCCTTTTTCCAGATAATTTGCATGCACAACTTTATGCCATGCGGGTTGTAATATCGTAAATATCGTTTTGCTACCAGCATCACCGTCGGACTGAGCTGAGCTCACCATTGTCACAAAATGTTTAAATTGAATAATAGATACCATGCACATGCACACAGATAGAATATCTACAGAAATTGGTAAAAGAAGGGTTTAGTCATCCTTCCCTACCCTCTTTGTCATTAGGCGTTGCAAATCTACTTAGGCAGTGAAAACCCCAGGTAGGCAAGCAGGAATCTACCACGAAGTAGTAAAAAACAACGTATTACCTACCACTACCACACGACATGTGTGTGTAGTTTTATAATGTGGGAGGATAATACCAGCTAGGTATATGTCGACCGCAAACATATAAAGGGTCTCTTTTTTCGTGAAGTAGGAGGTTCAATAAATATTAAAAATTACTGTCTGTTAAGAAACAGCATGGGTCGTTCATTCACTCATTTTTCGTGAAAGAAATCAGCCAAATTAAAGTGGTTATGAGAGGCAGAAGATACCAGTAAAAGTCTCTCCTAAGTTTTTCTATTGATTAGCAATACAGAAAAATATTGTTTATTACACAGTATAACTTTATGAAAGGAACATTTCTTCCAAATTTAGCCGAAATGCGGGACAACTTCTCATTTTCCTAACGATAAGTGCGAACGTGATAACTACAGCTATTTTGTAATTATGCTATAATACCGCGTTATGAATAGGTATTACCATGTCATATCTTTTATTTGCTGTTTTGCCATTAAGTGAAAAACTGGTGGTTTTGTGTTTACGCCTCATTGTGGCTATAACTCATTTGGAATTTTGGAAAGGTTACTGCAGGGAGCCCATATAATTTCAATGTGATCAGTTGTAGTAATGCAGGAGTAGCGCCGTTGGGTTTAGTGGGTTATGTAGCTTACGCTGTGTGGCTGTACGATTATTTTTGGTATTCTATGCAAGCCACAATTCCGCATTTACCAAAATATACTTTTACCACCACTATTTTCGGTTGGTTGTTGCGTTGCAGTATATTTGTGATGGATAATCTACCCATCACTAGCGAAAAACTACTTTACCAGTATTATCACTCACTACTCACGATTTGCTGCAAGCTGCTAAGCTAAGTAACTATAACTTGCTTTTGTTGGTTTCCTCTATGTTTATGTTTATAAATGTGCAGCACCGTCGTCATGAAGAGGGATGGTGGTGAGTTGAAATGTTGGCTAAGGTGAATATGCGGTAAGCTGTGATGTGCACATAAGTATACACACTACAAAGAAAAAGCACACGTAACATTAATGTGAAGCAAATGTAAAGTTATAGTAGACGTGAAAGATCCCCCTGCAGATGTTTTGTTAACGTGTGGTGTCCAAAAAAGAAATTCTTGTCTCGGCAGTAGCTGAGCAAAATTGTGGATTCCCTGGGTCTCACGTGTATATTATTTTTATGACTTTGTTCGGATCGTAACTCTTGGAGTTGGTTGGACTGCCTCTTTTTTCTTCATAGTCTCTAATGGTAAATGGCATGGTATGCACATAAAAGAATTAGTCGCAGTGAGTAGGTATGGAGTGAATGTGGGTTTCACTCATGAAATTTTGGGAGAAATGGGATGCCCTGTTGTGGGTCACCATTAAGCTCTGACCTCGTCTGGTGACATTATGGCTGCTTTAGTTAAGGTTTATAGCCAAAAAACAACCTCCAACTCCGTTTTATTCATTATCTGTGTCTTGAACTTGGTGATATTGTTAATATTGTATATAGGATTCACTTTGTCAGATTTCAACAATGGCAATATATTTAGCAATCAGGAAGATGGAAGGAAGGTAGAAAACTCGATGGCGTAATCCTTGAAAATAATATATGAACTCGCACAGTCAGCGTTGGGTATTACCTATATTGGTTGAGATAATGAACTGCATATAGTCATTCACTATTTCAGTTAAGCCGACTTGATGAAATGTAAATAATATATAGAAATCTTTGAAGAAAAACAAATGCTACTTAATGAGTGTTTTCATCCAAACTACCACACTCACTGATTAAGTAAAGTTACCCTGAGAGGAAACCACAGAGGTTCACTCAGACCCCTCTGCTACTTCTTTAAGTCGCTTATGGCCAAGAAGTGTAGCATGGCGTTCCTTAATTTCACTCCATTTCCGTCATCACGTCTCATAATAAGCTGTGTTGCATATTTAGAGAAGAACTAAGGCAATAATTTCAGTTAATTATTAGAAGTCGGCAAATAAACTCTGTCGACTTAAATCAAGTTTGTTTTAATATTACCAGAATTCCATCTCATTTACACTTTTCCCCTTTCTCCACACCAAGAACAAACCTGATTCTCACTTTCAACTTTGGCTTTTCCACTTTATTTGCAAACTTTTAATAAACTACAAAAATGAGAATTGTGATTGTACTTTCACAAGTTTGTGTTAGTAACTAACTAGCCCAAATGTGAAGAAATAAGTAAGAAAAAGTATTTCATTATTTTCATTATCACATATTATTAAGTTGACGCAATTCATTTGTATATTCATACAATCTTTCCTACTTATTAGATCATGTACAGCACTGCAGTACCACACAGCGTGTTATTCTTCCACACAATCAGTTCAGTGCTGTGCATTAGAAAAGTGCAAGAAAAACGAATGTCGTCTCCTATTTTCCTTCGCTTCGTCGTAAGAGATTAGCTGGCATTTGTTGGAATAAGAAAAGGAACTTTCGAACAAACTTGAAGAACATGAAGAGCCAAAACTCTTGCTTAAGTAGTAGTGATAATAAGTGAGGACAGCTTCGTCAACACTTTACTTGCCATACCACCACACACACGCACCGCAAAGAAAATGGTGCAACTCAAGTCTTCTTGTCTCTAGTTAAAGTATTATTAGGCCGTCTTGCTCGCTAGCACTACCTATTTTTAGTTTTCTTTGTATGTTCTGATTTCATTGACTTGTTTATCCAGCAGCGTTAATTATTATTCCACTTTCATGTGGAACATGTACGGAAAACGGCATATGCTTTGGCTTAGTTGGTTGTACATTGTGTGTACGTGTATGCGTGTTAGCAGAGATAAACGTTCAGGGTTAGCTTTTGCTACAGCAATAATTATTTTAACTGGTGGATTCGTCCAAAAGTACGTATGGCAAAGGATCCAGAGAAAGAAGATGAAAATGTAATGGCTGGACGTGATAAATTTCTAACCTTGCTTATTAGGTATTCATGAAATCACAACTAATAATAACACGAATGGGTGCTCTAAAGAGCGTACACAGCCAAAGAAGGAATTTGCGTAATGTATATTGCAAGAAAATTCATGGAACTCCATGCACATGAATATATAGGGAGGCAATTCTTCACGGTAATAATACTGACCCAATTTCAGAGAAAGGCCCACTGGCTCACACAAACAACAACAGCCATATAGAGAGAATAATAAGGTAAAGTAATAATGGAATGGCACACAAATTCACAACAAAGCTCTCTGTAGATTGCCCCTTTATAGCTGGGAAAGGAATTCCAGTGAATTTTCTCTTGAGCAAAGAAACAAGAGGACATTGACTGTATAATACAAGAAACCATTTATTCCAGATGAGTAAAACAAAAGAAGTCTTAGTTATATTCCTGGAGGAGTATAGTATGGTAGGTGCTTTCTTCAAGGCGATCGTCATCATCATCATAAGGCTTAGCAGCTCAGTAAATGATGTTTTTCTTGGATGATATAACAATAAAGATTTTATATGAAGTGAAGTAGTAGAGAATGATGAACAGTGAGAGAGAGATGAAAGCATTGCAAGAAAACAACAAACAGAACAGAGATGACCCATAAGCTATGGCATTGAGCTTCAGGTCTTTCTCTCTCAACAAACTTTCTTGACTACGGACGCGCGAGCAGAGACTTTCTCCATCTCCATTCATTTCAATTCCACTTTCTCCTACAACAATTTTCAAAGGCAAACTGCAGACCTTCTTGTTTCTTCTTTTTTCACAGATTTTTGAATTAAAATTGTTATAAGATGATACTTGGTGGAAGTATATAAAAATGGTAGGTATTGTGGGATATAATATAAAATGTGCGAGAGCTTTTTGGTTCATTCATTCATTTATTTATTTACTGTGCAGCCCGTAAACTTTTGTTGGAATGTTGGCTGTTGCTAGATAGTTAGATCCTCATCTACTCTTCCTTCTCGTTTTGTTGTTAAATATGTATCATTTCCCGTCTTCATTTCCTTGTAACTAGTGTCTATCCCCGTATGATGATGATGGTATCTTTTCTTGCGTGCTCCTCTCCGCTTAGTAGAGGGAAGAATCCCAGAAAGACAAATGTATGCAAGTGATCCAGGAGTAAGTATGTAACAACAATAGCCCACACATATGTAGGAAATATAAGCAGTAGTATGAGTATTCTAGTCAGTAATAATACGACATTGCATTGTCGGGACGTTTTAGCTCCAGTTGTACGTTTTCATCCGTCGTTGTGCCGTGATGTTATGCGGAATTTCCCCTACAATATTAAATTGTGTGAGAACTCGAGGCTATATATTTCAGTCAGCTTTACTTGTTAAGTTATTTACTCTTTCACTGAAGTGTTCAGTAAATTCTCGCACTGGATTTGAGAAGATGAGCAAGGCAGAAGAGTATTTTCCCATTATGGCGTGTACTTGTGTGTGTTTTGTGTCTGTGTATATAATTTTTTTCTCTTCTTTCTGCAATGCCGTTATTTTGTTGTACTCTAAACCAGGAGCAACGTACGAAGAGAGAAAGAAAGAAAAGTTCGGTTACCCAAAAGATATATTTATGTACGAGTATGCTTTTTGCTTTTTTGGAATGGACAGACTCAACACAAAATTTTGCATTATGTATAAAATTGTTTTTCTTGTTTTCTCTTTCCCTTCACTGAAATGGCCTCTATCCATAACTTACAACTATCACCTATGCGTATATAGTACTCCTTTTAGAGGCGTCTGGGCAAATGTAACAACATGCGTAGCGTGGTGGCTCATTTTATTATTTTGTCAGTTGTACAGACACAAATACATGACTGGACTAGTAGACCCTACAATAAGTACACCGCAAGAAAACGGAGTAACAAATATGCGCTGAATTTCTGAAACTTTGAGAGAGAAATAGCATGACACTTTCTCACTTGACCACACTTAGGGCGTCCGGGTATTCAATTTTTTTTGCCTTTGCGTGACTGAAACCAAGTGTTAAGAAATAGTCCTTTGAATCGCTCGGAAGCAAGTTCACATATCACATCTCTCCTCATCACCAACACGAGTGGTGGATCAACTTTGCTTTCAACTTATTGTTTAACTTTGCATTAGCTTATGGTAACAGGCTCTATATTGGTCAGTCGGGTGAACAGACATACAAACGGCACAAGAAATTCCGACAGCATGCTAGCACATATTAATAAGTAACGTGGAAAACCTCAGTGCCAGCGGTTGTATAACTGTTGTTGAGCTATGGCTGACTAAAATAATGTCATTTCCATTGTCTGGTGGAGCACAAGAGAAGCAGTAAAGGATAATTTATTTCACATTGTGGCTCATCTTTGAAACCGGTACAAAATGAGTTTTGTTACTTACATGCAAAACATTATTGTCATCATCACACAAAAAGAGTGTGAGTATGGATGGTGGAATGGTGGTTTTGTTACTATCTTTAGAAATATGTACACATGTAATTCTGGCTGTCTCTCTCCCCCAAAGCTTGTTTAAATATAAATGCGACAACGTTGGAAATTGGAATAAAACTAGAAAAAAATACTAATCAGAGCTTATTCCCATTTCTGACACCTTGCGCTTTTTTGCGGGATTTTCAATGTCTCTTTTATATCCTGCCTGGTCATAGCTAGCTTTATTGAAAATTGTCACAGTTCAAAGATTTCAACGCGCATTGCATCATATAATATTATATGCAGTAGTAAATAGTGAAATCAGGGAATGTGGAAATGGTGGATTCCTAGCACTCGGCTCAATTTCAACAAAAATAGCAAACAATAGACGCAAAAATGAGAATGAAAGAATGAAACTTTTCGAGGGATAACCGAAAATAAAGAAAGCCTTTCAGCGTGCCATGCCTGATTCTGTTATTTATGTAAAGTATAGATTACAATGAATATGTGCATATATGTATGTATTACCTTGCCTCTAGTAAAAGGTAACAAAATATGCATTTTGGTACTCTCGCTCTCTGTACAACTAGAGAAAGGAAATAATGATGGCATGGTGGTAGGAGCCGAGCTGTAGAAAATGGGAGAAAATAAAGGGCTAAAAGAGAGAGAGAGAGAAAAAGGGAGACGAAGTAGGAGAAGAGTAATGTAATGTTATATTTTATGCTGATTACTTGTAAATATACAAAGTATGCAGCGGTGTGGAATGGCAAACGAGTTGAATGAATGTTCATGATATTGTGCCATGCACATAAAGTAAATATGGTATCCAAACTATTAAGCAACATGATACATAAATATAGTATATAGAACAAGAGAGAAAGATCCCATGATCACGATGATGGTGACGATTGTAATCATCATTCCTTATACTCGTTTGCTTTGCCTTTATTTACGTTGTTTGTTATGATGTTGTTGGTGTCGGAGCGCAGTAGTGGTGGTGACTGTTAGACTGTGTGTTTTGTGCACACAGTGGAAGCCTGTTTGTCTGCAAACTGGTTACTTTTTGTTTACTTCAGTCGCAAACTCAGTTTTCCTTTGTCTCGCTGAAAACGAAATGAAATGGCTCACTCTAAAAACCCTTTTAGAGTTATACAGAGCGGTAGAGCGCTCTTATAATATGCATGGCATTTTTAGTTCACAGTAGTCGTACTGCAGGAACGTGGAGATGTTGTTATGTGTGGTGTGGAGTTTGGTGTGAATGGTGTACTTCTCCAAACCCCATTTTTGGGTTTTGAATGATGTTACGTACGACTACTGCGAGGACTACAAACTGGCGTTGAGATGGAATGCGTTAGTTATGCTGCATCTAATACTACTGCTTCTTTTATGAAATACGTATAGATATATAGAGCCAGTAGTATAACTCATGGCAATGTAAAAAAAATACTTCGTGTGTTATCCATTGCATTTTCAGTCAAGCCTTTGTTTCAAATTCAAATGTGTTGGTAATATGATATAGTCTAAAATGAAATTCTTCATTGAGTTATTTACTCTGTTTAGTATGCGAATAAAAAGGTGGGTTTTAATATTTATTAAAAGAGCGAGCTCAGGGTGGAAGTAGCGCGAAATGGCGCAAGGCTGCACAGTTTTGTAAGAATGAAAAATGTGTCAAGCATTGTCCTCATTTAAAGGAATTTTCCAGCTATAATGCATTAATAAAAAGACCGAGTACGCAAACGGATGTCAGCCATGATATTCATCTGGAACCGCCTTTTACTGCTTTCAAAATATGAGCTCGCTTTTTTAGGAAGTTGCAGAAAGCAGATGTCTTATCTTCCTTTTGACGTGAATGTATTATGCCCATCTCATCATGGTCACGAACATTAGACAAAAACAACATCAGCAGAGATAGATAACACGATAAGCGTCTTTTTGGATATGATTATGCAAATTAAAAGGTAAAAGGTGCTTGTTTTATAATTGGATAGAGAGCTATGTCCATGCTCGCTCGCAATCCTATGTCCTCGCATCTGGCGTTGTACATACATGTATGTTGATGTGTTCGTGTGATGAAGCCATGAGGAAAGTTGAAGCAGGATACTCTGGTGTCTGAAGAAATAACGCTTCCAAAAAGTTCTTCACACTTTCCACTACCTTCCTGTCTTCCCATTAATTTCACAATGCGAATGTAACGCAAACAAAAGGAGCAAAGCGAAACTTCTTTGTTTTGCCCAAGTCTTTCAGAGAAGACAGCGGAGGTATGGCTAATGTGATATGACAGTTGTCTTGATTCTCTTGCCTGACATTACGCGATGAAACTTCCAGTAGAATGGGATAATGTGACGGGCAGAGAAAAGGAGAGGAGAATGATGAAAATAAAATGAAAAGGAGGGTAAATTGTTATAAGCATTATACATTTTATACCTTCATAATGCAAATGCTAATTGCCAAAATCCATTACTAACCCTTTTCTCCAGAAATGACTTGTACCAGCTACCTTTACACATTGAGTCTGACTGTTACTCACTTTTATGGCTTAAAGAGTGCATCCAACCATTAAAGTAAACATAATATTCTATAGAGAGCATGCAGGTATTTTATAAGGGCAATGCTGTAGTGATGATGATGAATATTGTAACGTAATGTGTATTCATTTACAAAAAAAACATTTCATTCAAACAACAACGGTAACAGCATGGTTTTCCTTTAACCTTAAACCAGTCATTATTATTATTACTATTGTAAAAGTGCGTGGGTAGGGGTATAGTAAGAAAATTAGGAGTATATAATACTATTAAAGGAATGTATGTAGAATGCCAGTCTGTGCGTAGCAAATAGTAGGCCATTTTGCATTACCATTTTTGTGTCTTTTAATGCAGATGTTTTCACGGCTCTGCTTTACTCTAGCATTAATAGTGCCAGTATTTCGTAGTTGCTCATGCCGAAAATTCTTATTGTTGTTTAGAAATTTTTTACTACTTACAAGTAAGAAAACACGATATTATGAGAAGGAGAGAAAGAACCTTTACACATGAAACAAAAGTTTTTTTGTGCGTGAACTCTCATAAATTCTTGTAGTGCAGGAATTTATGCATGATATTAAACATAAATGACTGCATATAATAACAACCCTCTGGTATTGTTATTAAAATCCTTCTACGTGGACGTACGTACAAGTCGGTGTCGACGATGATGTTGACGATGATAATGGCTGATGTAGTAGTGGGGTTGCTTGTTGCTACAGGTTGGGCTGCTGTAGTATATACTGCAACAACGGACTATTATCTTTTTACATGCTAAAATATCTATATAACATAATATCGTAATGATAATAATGCTGCAAAGTTTTATGACTATGTAGTGGTAAGTAACAATGACGAGGTAACTCCGGTAGTAATTTGCAGGTTGAAATTTACATCACTTCTTATCGTGTCAAAAACTTCTTCTTGTGCATGGCTAATGGTTGTCTGTATCTGCCCGTCAGCGAAAATAAAAGAAACAACTCGCAGAAGTTGTATTGTAAACCGAACCAAAAAATGCCTTCTCGTCATATATACCTCCACAATACAACTTTGTATGCACAGAATCTCATACATGCATAGTAGTAATTCAATACAACTTGCATTTAACATGACAGGCCATACTACTAAAGTAAAAAGAGTTCATCTTCTTTTCGTCAAGTAGCTGCTTAGCTGGATACATGACATTCATATAAGTTAGATTATATTTCTATTAGAGATGTAGTTTTATGAAAATTATGAAACTTACATAATATAATAGCACATGTAGTTGTAGTTTGTAGTAGATGCAGTAGTTAGACACGACAAGGCTAATTTGGTAAAAAAAATTTACGGTCATCTTCTCCCCCTATCAGTAGATGTAATCTCTTCATTTCTTCGTGAAAGATGATGGGACAAGACAAACTTCTTTTTTTTTGTTTACGTACTTAAAGGAGCGACATAACGTCCACGATGTGCTGACTGACGGTTGGAATAAAGCTTCAGTTTTCATTGCTGAACCAAACCCAAGTTTCATACCAAGCTATAAGACCATCTCAAGCAAAGGCCACTTCACATCCATTACCATAAGTATAATACTCGGCGATAATATTTTAGGAATATTGTACGGAAGAATGTCAAATTCCAAAATGTATGACAAAAGATAAACACATAAAACATAATGTATGCCCATATGACTCGCTATGGCAGACAAACCCAGTTTTGAAAACTTTAATGTTTGTGTATTGTACTCACGGCAAAAGTATATTCTGTTGGTAAAGAACAAAAAATGGACTCTTGAGTTGAGTTCAATATTTTTTTGATGGACAAGTTTTTTTCTATTATGTTCAACATCATCAATAAACTATTCTCAGGTAGAAGAAAAGTAATCTATTCTTCAGAAAATGGTTGAAGTGGTTATTGTTACCGCTGCTGTTATAATACTA
The DNA here is from genome assembly GCA_004115045.4 of Sinella curviseta. NCBI lineage: Eukaryota > Metazoa > Arthropoda > Collembola > Entomobryomorpha > Entomobryidae > Sinella > Sinella curviseta. The sequence goes on along the minus strand of CM023202.3, from coordinate 23,418,662 downwards.
TTACCATATCGCTAAGAATTATTGCCAATTTAGTCAATAGCCGTATAAACCGAATCTAATATGTAGAATGGTCACAGCTAAAAAATAAACACTGGTGCTACACTCGACACGAATGTGAGCATTTGTTATTGAAGTGTGGATCACGACTAGACACGGCCGAATTGGTAGAGTTCCAGCTTCAGGCGCAAAAAATACTTTTCATGCATTACATTCGCATCATCATCGTCATCATCACATCTCGCCATCGACCACAGTAATAATAGTAATACAATGTACATATATATTGAATGAATGAGAGATGGTAGTAGTAGATTGCTGTGAAGTTGACGATAATGATGATGACCATGAGAAATTGGTCAGGATGTACGTTGTCCTAAGATAATAATCTCATCAGTGGATAGCTGTCGTTCTCTCTGTTTCTAATTTAAAATTTGAAAAGTGCTTGAAGGGTACTTTTTTTCTTATTATAAATTTACTCGCATATGATGTATACGTAAGTGTGCAGAAAAATTGGCTTTAAAACTTTCCGTGCTGATGATGTTATACGGACTTACGGATGTTCTACAATCCACATCATTTATCTTATTCATTTGATTACTCATTGACCAGTTGTCAAAAGTTATTTGAAACAAGCAAATAGCACACAGAGAATATCAGCTTCTACGCACAGACAGGAAAATTACGAACTCAAAAACCTGAACCCCCAAGGTACCAATATGGAGATAAGGAGAAGAGAGAAATGATATACAGCATCAGACCTCGCTTGAAATGTTCATATACCATGATCCGTGTACGTACATATTTTATTTTCAAATATAAATTTCATCTTTTTATGCTTCCTTTTTGCCGATATATGCAAAATTCAATTTTGGTCGAGTCAACAGAAAGATATTTTCCTTCGTTACAAGTTTTCATGCCCTGCTGTTATTGACTTTCGTTGAAATCGTTGACGCGCGGCCATGAGACACGAACGTTTTTGGAAAAAAGAAAATGAGATCGATATTCGTTTACAATTCAAATTTAAATGTATATGCATGTAGATATTGTACAAAATATTCTCGTTTTTTTGCAACGTTAGCTTTCTACAAGATTAAAAGATTGCACAAGACTTGTAACATAAGCTGCAGAAACGAATGAATGAACCGATTTAATAAGATTTCAAAAAGTGTTTATTTATAATGACATGAAAATCATTTCACAGTTTATGAGATCTTTGTGTAAGTAAGTATAGAAGATGGAATGAATGCATTGGCCGCAAACAAGAGAGGTACCAATATTATAATATACGGTTAGAAAATAGAAGACATGTCAAAAATCATCCTTATTAATACAATAATGATAGAGATTGAGGAGCAAAGTCAAAAATTCGAACTAAAGTCCAACAGTTGAAATAATCGTTCATCATCCAATTTTACTACTTGCATTAACACGGGACACACTCCAAAGCTGCTTAACAAATAGAATTCTGAGAACTGACACGTATATACAGTTGTTATCTATACGTACGTTTGCGCAATTCTGATTTGACATGATCATACCCCCTGAAGTTTTCAAATAAACAACTACTAATATTTAGTCTACATTTTCTTCGTGTGGACTATGCATCCGCTTTACAGTCTCATGTCGCATATCCTATTCGTTTTTACTTTAAAAAATACATCACTAGTAGATGGAACATTTACTCGTGTCGCCTGTTACTAAGAAAGGATTTTAATCTTGATAGCCGCTGCTGCTCTTCTCACTCTCTCGTTTTATAATATACTTGTAATGTTTCCTTATCATTATCACTCTGCCTTGCCATGATCATATCAAACTTTATTATAATGTTTTCTAGAATATTAGATCTTATTACACACAGTCTCATAAAATAACATAAACTTCTTCGTGTCTCCCCATTCATGATAAACATCCGCATCTTTTTACGCCTCCTTGTCCTTTTTCTGCATACCTAATAATAATAATATCTGTCCAACAATCTTTATCACATCACGTACTGCACTCCACACAAACTCACAACATTCCTGTCTTTTCCTCTGCTACTTTTGCTCCGTAACACTTCGTCTTGCGCTCCTTCTCGTCGTAGTCCTCGCATTACGATTATTATTACATTTCTTTCACTTTTTCCAGAAAAAAATATATTATGTCGCAAGGAACGGCGACTTACACTATCATTGTAGTAGTAAGAAAGGGAAACAAGGAGAAGATGATGAGAAGCAGGGTGAAGAAAAATGACACAAGTAGTAAGCGTATTACATCGTTCTTAGGAATAGCACAGCCACAAGCTAGCATCTAAGCATCGTTTTTTCTCTGTTCATGATTATGATGATGATGATGACGATGAGCATGAACCCAACTCGTTCACGCACTTAAAAACAGTTTTTCCACAATGATGTTGCTGATGATGATGACGATGATGTACATGCACGTATAAGAACTAAGAACACAACACTCGAGGAAAAGTACAAGTGGAACTTTTACTGTTGTGATGAAGTGAATGAAACGTGGTGATGCTTCATGGTTCGTTCTCCATCTTCTTGATGATGTTCTCCGGACACTTTTTCTTGATGATAGTGAAGCTACTTGAGCAATAGCGCGCCTTGTCCATCCACTATCTGTCTTCCGTAGTTTTATTTAAGTGCATTGTAAATATGAGACGAAAAAATGCTCTCTGCTCCTTTATATCTTTGGAGATCACGGAGTACGGAGTGATTCCACCTCTTCAGTCAGTCACCACCGGAGATGTCAGTTGTCATGCTTGTGTAGTTGTGGTTGCAGGACATGCTTTCCTTGCAGGCTTTGATAAGTGGAAAGAAACCAGAGATCAGAGAATGAGCAGGAACATTAACAACATTACACTTACCCGAACACTTTCAAGTGGGTCCTTAGGAAAGGCGGGTAGTATAGGGTACTAGAACTTAATGTATTGTTTGAATTACACGTGGAAAAGTTGTCTTCACTGTCTGATCAGCTTCTATATGCTTCATCCAATTTGAATAACAATAAAAAGAAAATGCAATATATCTTAGCTAGTGGATTTGGCATTTGAGATTACGTGGACAAAAGGGAAAATGATAACCAGTGGTTTTCTCTTGTCCAGCTCTCATCGGATCGATGCGATGAGTGCGTAAACAAAGCAGTCCACTCGATAACTTTCCAATAAAATAATGCAAATGCAAGGTTGGAGATAGCAGCGTCATCGATGACAACGGATTCTTATTTTAAATTTTAAAATGTTAGGATTTAGCCTTCGGGTCCAATTGATAAAACCTTGGAACGGGCACATCGACTTTGTTAGATAGAGAATGAAGTGTAAACTTGGTAATCTCTGTTATCTTTTGACTGTTGAGTTAAGCGTATTTTACTTACGCAAAGCCTAACGGAATAGGTTTAATGCAGTCCATTCTTTCCTGTTCATTCACTTCAACTTGCTCAGTAGAGGGATATATCACACAAGAAGGAGTCGTTGATAGGCAGACGCTTTCTTGTCAGCTCATGTCATACATGCGTTATTTTACTTCCAGGGAAAACAGACGCGCTTCATTTTGATCCACCTCCCGACATATTAGCTTGAGATGTTTTTATGTTCGAGAGAGTTATAATAATGTTTACGAGTTTGTAAAGGTACGTCGTTTCTCATCATATGCAGTTTGTAGTTTCTTAATAGATGCGTTCAATTTATTTTCCATCGCGATGCACTTCTCTACTCCAACTCCAGCAGCAACAACAGTCCTTCTGATAACATGACAGACAGATAACTGACAAGTTGAAGTCTCATCTTGGCAACTCTGACACTGTTTAAGCTTGAATCATCACATCACTGGAGTGAAAATAGTAGTCAAAGCGTGCGTAAAGCCACTACCACCAACAACACAACACTTTATTCATTTTATTTCGTCTGACGCTTCACCAGTGTTGATAATTTTAACGTTTTTAACGTTACCTTTCGAATCATATTATAATTTTCAAAAAATATCATTCGAGATGTGCTTACATCATGCATCAATGGAACAAAAAATCATTCGTGACCAATACCCATATTGAACGGACAGGTGCACAATAATATTTCCGTATATGCGTATAATCAAGCCTACTTCTGTGTACACACAACGCTGAATATCACTGACTACGAGTTAATGTATTTAAGTTTACCTGCACCGGGCTTGTATACATGTCATTTTACTTTTGATAAGCCAGTTGCGCAACATAAAACTGGAAATGATGGCTATAAAACACATGATTTCGACAGGAAACATTTTTGAGATTGTGAATTATGGCTTCTCTTATTGTTAGTTTTCAGCTTTCTTTTCTTGGAGCTAGTACTTTCGACTTAATAAAGACCTATGCATGCTAGGTGCTAATATAAGTAGTTACATTGGATTGCATGAATGAACTCATTCTAAAATGACGGAAACGAGTTTATTATTGTGCTCAGAAGACGAATTCACCTTTCCGCACTCTGATTGCATTAATGCACTTGCATAGTTTCCGTACTTGATTGGTTGGGCGTCAATAGGAGAGAAATGCAAGGTGCATACAAACTTGATATTATGTCTCAGTGGTCAAAAAATGAATGGAAAAGGAACGCCAGATTTTGTGAATGCCATTAACCTAAAAACTCGAATAAAAATGCATAAAACTTTACGTAACAAAACATTTTTTTATGTTTACTTTCAGATTATGCCTGCTATCCACTGGATCAACGCAAAGTGACCAGACCAGATATGAGAATATCAAGATTGATTTTGAAATCACCCTCCATATCGATTAAGCTTCGTTTATCCTCGCTGTAGGAGGCTTTTCAAAAAAAAATCTTTGTTAGAACCCCGACACAGCACACGGCAGCTTCAGCTTATTTTTTTGCCTCCAAAACTGCACATCATTCCTCACTTGGCTTCTCCTTGAATAGCAGCAACCATCATCTTCAAAGATACTTCAGAGCCACACAACTCTAAAGCGACATCATTATCGACAGCTCTGTACTAGTGAAAAGCACAAGGAAAGGCTGAAGACATTGAATAATGTCAAGTCATCTATTATTACAACAAGCAAGAGCAGCATCCATACAGGAATTGATTTTTGAGGAAGACAGATATACGTAGACGAAGACGCTCAATAAAAAAGACTTCTTCTCGCCATTACAAGCCTTGCCCAGTACATTTGAGTTGCACAATAATAAGCAAAAAAATCATTTCCAGTACTTCCTTTTGACATACCCTTGAAAATACACACATTCTCAAGTATATCTCATGTGCTACAACTTTTCAGCATACCACTTATTATATTAGCGTTATATCATAGAAGCGCAACTGAAAATCGGCAAAAATCTTTGAAGACTCTTTTAGAGCGTTCTTATCTAATGCATGTTCTACCACTTGGGCTACTGCTTATGACGACGCTCACTATCACTTGAAGAAAGAGACTGAGAAATAAAAAGAACCACACCGGAGAGAAGTACATACCTAACTACCTATTTGCGCATTTCCATCATCACCAGACCAGAAGCTGACTACGACCGCAACCATTGCTCCGATTCTATCTGTGTGTCGTGCTTGTCTGCACCAAAAGCCTTTTGGAAAACAACTTCTTTTGTACAAGATTGGGCCCATCCCTGAATGCTATTTGGGGTTGCTCAGAGTGGTTGGTCGAGTGGATATATCTCTGGTGAATGAATATTCAAAAAAGAACTAATGCTGAAAATCGAGGACTGAATAATAATAAGGAAAATAATTTGGGCCTGTGAGAGTAAGCATGAGAGGAATCAAGAACAAGCACAGTGAAAGAAGCAAGATACATAGATAATATGCGGAGGAGTTTGAGCTTTCATCGAAGATATTATTCTTGTTAGCTTCTCAACCAATTGCTAGAGTGGGAGCAAAAGAAAACTTTGCATTTGTAATTGAGAATTTGGTGTTGGTGCAATTACTCACAAAAAACTGTTTTCATTCCATCGGCAGCATCGTTTATTTTCAAAGTAGCATGCATCATTGTACGTATTTAAATTCATAGCAATATACAAACTTCTAACTTATAGCAACAGGGAAAAGGATTGAATGGAAGGATCTCTTTAATAAGAAGATAAACAGCAAGTCTTCTTCAAGTAAAGCCATTTCGTTAAAAGCTGATTTGAATGCCTAATAAGCATGTCGCAATAATAATAAGTTCGATGACTGCAGTTTGTGGTGTTATTTAATGCTTTGATAGCCCAATGCACTACGTTTAAAGGTTACTTTACTATACTACCAGTGAAAGAAAGACTTTAATTACTTGTCAAACGGTCGGGTAAACGGAGTCGTTTCGTAAAAAGGATTGCTACTGCATTTTGCAGCATCCCGGATGAGATAAAGTTGTTAACTACAGAGAGATAGAAACATGCATGTTTTATGAGGATTGACACAGGTACGCTAGCAAATCTACCGTATATCTATCTTGCAGCAGCAACATAAAGCATTTACAGTCGAATCAGTCGAAAATCTGCAGAGTAGGTATAATGCAATGACCAGAAAAGTGACAGCCAGTGTCTGCTCTTATTCTCCGTTGGTCTCTGGTCTATGGTAGTACCTATAGATAAGTAGACGGCGACAGCAGGCAAGTCTATATGATATACATGCATAAATGCATTTAAGTCAACATTTTGCGGTTAAATAAACAAACATTTTTGTTATCTGTAATTCAATGTAGTGCTGTGTTTAGATACAAAAAAAAGGATTTTAGCAGCAAAGTTAACTCATTATTATATAGCTGATATATCAGTAGTTCTCCACTTTTCGTATGACTGCCACAACTGCGAATCATAATATAAGTTTATATGTAAGCAGTGTACCATTTTGTGTACAAATAACTATTCCGTTTTATTGGAAGTCTAGAAATGAAACTTGCAACTCCAACAAGACAGAACGGGACGAGTGACTAGTACGTACCATTTCCCATTATAAAGGGCTCACTATATTTTCTTCATCATCACATCCCATCGCGTCGGAGACTTGTCCTTTTTTGGTACTGCTGCAGCATCACTCCTCTGCTACTTTTCCAACGAAAAAAAACTGTATGGTCCTATCAGTTTCTTATCTGGAACGAACAAAAAGGCGAGTTTTGGATGGCTTTTTGGAGGAAATGATTCAATCGAGAGGAATTGCCCTTCTGCTGCACACACGACTGTCCTAAAAAAGACATCCAGAGAACGGCAACTTTTCCCTTTTCCTTTCTAAAACATTTTATGGAATACTGTACAAAACACATCCCAGCAAATTCCTACTACTACCTAGACGAGGAAAGTTTTGGATTGCTCGGTTAGCGTTGATGGTGTGCTGAGTACAAAGTACGAGAAAAGGAGAAAAAGTACAAACACTCTACACACTAATGCAGCCATTTTCTACCACAGAGGAAGCAGTGCCACCGTCAACTTTCAACAACGTCATTGCAGACACATTGTAAAAATAGTTTTGAAGAAAAGGGAAGAGAGAAGGCAATCAGCAGTAAAAGTGTGAGATCGTTTCTTAATATATATTACTTTTGCTTTTCTCTGATATTTTTGATGCAATAACGTGGAAAAGCAAAAAGGAAGGAAGGAATAGGTATTTGCTGTGTTGGTGGTTTATAAAGCGTATACACATTTCTTCACATCTTTATCGTTGGCGGTATCGTTTAATGCCATATCACCACCATCATCACATCAGAAGACAAAACTACCATCATCATTTTTGTATCGCCGTGGGTGAACTTTTCAAAACATTTAAGATTTAATAGACCTTTTCAGCACGGCTGTTTGGTGTATCAATATATTTCTCTGGAAGCTGTGCTTTAAAAAAGCTGACTAGTGAAAAGTACGCTAGACACTTTCAAGAGCTATAGAGTAACATTAAAATTGTCTACTTATTTATTATTATGAGACGTGATATGTAATGATGATGATGATGATGAACCATCGCAGTTCATAGCACAAGAGGATCGTTATTGGCAAAGTGAATTAAAATCCCATCAAGAATTTTACTGTATTGGTGATCGTATCAACAACGCCTTGTCTGCCGGCGCAATCGCGGCGGTAACTTGGAAGGAAAGGAAACAACATTTTCTATAATATATAATCTTTGCTACAGCTTTATCAAATTTTATACGGATTATAGAGTGAATGATGCCATAAAATATTTTGAAAAGTAAACAACTTTTGAAACCGAAGATCCCCTTTTGTCATTTTACCAAGGAATAACTCTCAGGAGGAAAAACATGAATAAAACTATGCGAGACTCTAGATATTACTATTAGCAAGTTAGAATGTGTACGTAGTTTCCAATATTTCCACGAAGAAAGACGACAAAATGGGTATTGAGAAGCAGGAAAGAGGAATAAAGTCCACACAAATGTTGTGGATACTGACTTGCTTGTTGTATTGGACCGCTGCCGTGGAAGGTAAGAATTTTAATATCCTTCTTTTCTAGCATATTTGAACCTATATCACGCTATTCCAAATGGGAACATTACATTTCTGTAGAGGTAATCACAAAACAATTATTTTAGCGTCTGTTCGCATTTCGTGGCATGTGTAGCGTGTAATCAAAACAGTATGCTTTATACACAATAAACTACACCTTTCTACGTCTTGTGACAACTACGATGATGATGTGTTGCTGATTACTAAATCAATGAAATGAAAGGGGAAGTAGTAGCTTTCCCATGGTTTAATATGTAATCACGGAACAACATTGGAACACTAATGACAAAGGGTCCTACTAGCTGTTTTTCACTTGGCAGGAGTACCAAACTTGTGCACGAAAGTATCAAACGACATAGACAGAAAAAAAAATAAGTTACGTATATATCGGCGCACACTGGGCATTATGAACTAATTTCTCTTCGAGTATTTTATAGGGAACATTAAAGCATATAACGTTGCGTTGGCCAGAAAAGGGGATAAAAGCTTTAACGGCAGCTACCTGCATTCTATGTACATGTACCACACACTGGATTGAGAATTCAGCGAGTGTGCTCGTTTACGTTGTACACAGTAGTTGGCCATTAGTGCTCCTTAATGCAGCGGAAGAAGGAAGGAAATCAGAGAAAGTGGTCTTAGGTACCTGACACTACTTTCATGGTGCATTTGATTTACGAACTTCAATCTTCAAACAGTTATAAAAGCAATACGGTTATACAGTGTAGGCTTTTTATAATCTTCTCTATAATGGATATAATGGTTATATAGTATGTAACAAAGGAACTAGCAAATGTACCTAGGTATACATATATAGCTATATCTATTACCTGCTAATATTCCGCATGGATTGGTTACAAAAATGCATTCATACTGGAAAATACATATAGTGCACGTACACGTTCCAAGAAAAAAAAGTGCATGAGCAGTCATATTGATCATCCCATCGTTTGCCAATCCAGGAAGCAGTTCAAGTTTTCATGCAACTCTTTTTATTATTACATTGTACATGCATCCATTCACTTTTATTAATTATGACTTCAATTCACCAAAAAAATGCTTCAATTTCCTTCTGAAGAAATCTTGGCCGAAACTCGAAGCACTCGTTGCCTGCCATGCAAAAGAAGCAGCAGCGTAATCTCATCATCGGTTATTACACCCTTACAACAAAATGAACCCATCATGTTCAGGGCATCGCCGTACATAGCAAGATTGACGGGTGCATGTAAAATGATAATTATTATCATCATTATCTCCACTAATCGTAAACCAGAGCTACCAGCAGCTTGGTATGAGAATCAACACCACTACCTGCACTCATAATAACATGATACCACCTCTGCAACTTTTGCTGCTATTACCGTCATGTTTTCTGACACAAACACTTTTCAAAACTGGAGCTATAATAAATGTAACGATCATTAAAAGGATAGAACGCTGACGATGATGATAATAATGCTGATGCTATTAAGCTGGCCTAAAAGGGTAAAAGAAATTTAGTGTTGAGATTGTCGACAGAGATTTTTTTTCCCCGAGTTGATGAATGAATCCCATCATTATCTCGAAAGAGTACCAAAGTTTGTAAACGCATATCAAACCCTTATCTGTAGACAGCTTCACTTCATATTATTACAGCATGATGTTCCATGACAGGAATGGTTATTTACCTCCACTACCACCACCACATCTTTTATAATATTAATATCACGCCTACAACTCATTCATATCGTAGTAAAATATTATGGTTATCAAAAGAAAAATAATAATAACAATAAATAATTGTACGCGTACGTACACACAGGTACATTACTGTGGATTTTTTGTTCAAACAATAAAAAGCTACTGTAAACCTACCTACATGGATGACGAGACTGGTGTAATGAGGATACTAAATCATGTGAACTATAATAATTATTTATTCGTGATCTGATGATCTTTCATGATTCATGAGTTTAAAGTTGCAGCTTACTTCATATAGGTAGGTGGACATTGATTGCTCATGATTTTTTAAAATCTTTTGACCATGTGGAGCATATACAGACGATGATATCTCTGGCCCTTCGATAGATTTTGAATTTATTATAAGAATTTAAACAGCGCACGACATGCCCATACATAACCGTCATCTCGTCATCGCAAGCAAAGATAATATCGTTACGTTTTTTGTTGTTGTTATTACTGTGTAGAGTGCAGTGCACAAAACCGGAGAAATGATTTCCTTCGTTCGTATCATATCATGACATTTTGTTTACGTTTATGCATTACATTAAAAATTGTTATGATTACCTACATTTTCGTCTCCCCGTCCGATAATTTTTATAGATGCATGCAGTAGGTACATATATAGTAAAAATAACATCAAGCAAGTGAACAACTCTCATACTCCACTGTGATCATGATTTTTCTTGAATTTTACTTCCACTCCTGCATAATATAAGTTTACGACAAGGCGATAAAAATATATGGTCCAATGAATATCTTCCTCGAGAATTTTTTTTGGAGAAAAAAGGAGATTTTGGAAGACGAAAAGGAAATGTATAGACTCCGGAGATTGCTGTCTGGATCGACTTTTTACTTACTTAATGGAGAGAGTGAGAGTGAATCCAGCCATAAGTAAATGCGAACATTGCATATAGCACACGATGGAAAACATAAAATATACATATATATTTTTGTTGGATTACATATAGGACCGAGTACAGGCATATTAATGAATGATGATGAGAAATGAAATTTTGATTTACCTACTCATACATTTGCATGTAGTGTCTTTTTATGTCTTTATATAAGCATATTTATATGTGAATGCACATATCATCATCCAACTAGGCCTCATCGTCAGTTTAGTATATTAAATCATCATGCTTCCTTTTCTGGCTGGCTTATTTTTTAGACGTACATAAGTAGATAGACAAGAAGAAGAATTTCCAGCAGTATGAGCAGCAGGGAGCTTCTTTTTTTATCTGGAGCAAATGTGAGGGAAAAGGGCATAAATGCTGAAAATGAAAGCGACACTTTTTATACATGCGCTATGGCCTTATTGCTGAAGGAACACAACTATATATCCATCTTTTCATTCATTATAGATGTAGTAATAATACGATTTTGATGTTCGCTTCGAAAAATCCCATGCGTGTTTTAACTGTCTGATGATATGATGATGAGCAAGAGCAAGAGAAAACATTTTTTTCTTGAGAATTAAAATGTAACACATCAAGAAAAAAAGAGAGAGAAGATGAGTGGTCTATGTCGTTTTCTTGGTCTGGCATTTTTATACAAGTTTCACATTACCAGTTTGAAAATAGATTATGAATGATGATAATAATGAAGTTGATGGGTTTATGCAGTCACATTAAACTTTATACGCTTGCGTTTAGTTTGTACATAACATTAGTAGTGTAGTGTATGCATCAGCAGATCACACAACATCCTCCTACGCTACCAAGTTGGAAACTACGTCCGTTTTCCTCTTGGATCCTCCGTCCGTCCACCAAATCAAATTAAGGCGGCCTTACAGTAATGCACTCTTTATGCTCAAGAACCAGACGGTGAAATTACATTAAAAACTTGGAGAAGGATTTTAATAATGCATTTTATGTAAAAAGGGTTTCTTTCTGGAAGGCGGAAATGGATAGACTCATAATACACTACAGACAAACTTACTGGAAGCTATTATCCTGGTAACTGCGTATGCATTTTTTATTTAGTACAAAGGAAAAAGTGAGAGAGCACTTAAACTGGCAAAAGAAAAAGGCTTTTTCTCACCGCCTCTGCACTCTACACACAGTAGTGCAGTGTGCTTTCAATTATGGACTTGCCCAAACATCATTGAAGCAAGCCTTTTTACAAAAAATATACTAAATTACAAGTTCATAGTTCTCCATCTCCTTTTCCTCGTTCCTTCATCATTGTCGTGATCACGACGATTATTTCGTTACATATCAAGTCTTCCTTGCATTAAAATGCATTTTGCTACCGAGTTTATCAGCTCTACTACTTGGCGTAGTATTCCTGCGCCCGACACTCTCGCCGCCCGACCCATAAGCTCTTCTATTGTCTCATTTCTCGATAAAATAAAACAATAGGAAAGGGTAGGGATTAAAAGTTTTGAAGATATAGCACTTTCCTCGCTGTGCAAAGCAGTGTTGTTGGATTTGTACCAGAACAATTTGTTAACAGAGTTCTTTTTGTTTTGTTCCATGAAAAATTGTTTTGTTCTGTTTTTGTTCCAAGGCGGAACAAAACAGAACTAACAAAATGATTTTCCGAAGAACTATTGGAACAATATTGTTCCAAATTGTTCCACATGAGAAATAAAATTGGGTAAATTTTGATATTTTATAACATAGAATGCTATTTTCCTGGATAATATGGTTAAATATTCACTATTTTGAGTGTTTTTAAGATTAATTAGATGAATATTAAGTCGTATCTTGCATAAAAGCGCATTATTTTACGTGGAACAAATTAGTACATTTTGTTCCAAAGGAACAAAACAAACAATATAATTTTTGCGATGGAACAAATGGAACTAGGAACAATATTGTTCTGCCTTGGAACAGAACAGAACTAACAATATGATATTCTACAAAATATTTTGGAACAAGAACAGAACAAAAGAACAATTCCAACAACACTGGTGCAAAGCTCGACCAATGTAGATGTACCTGATTATACACAGACCGAATTGTACCTTAGCATGTGTAATGAATAAAGGCATACTTTTCTACCAAGCATAATGAAATGAAAAATCTCATGGTAAATTATGTACAACATTTTTTTTGTTTTATTCTTGCAGAAAAATGTGCATGGTCATATAATTTATAGATTCAAATGAATTCATATGCAGAATTAAAATTTCATGAATCCATATGCATAGGCAACAACTTGTATGACGGTTTAGCGAGAATATGATTTTCGCTCATTGTAAGGTTCATAGTGTTTAATTGAATGGAATGGTTATTTAGGAATACGAACAAACGTGTGTATCTGCAAATTCCACGAAAACTGTTTATTTTGGCAGTTGGCAGTATATCATGTATGATTGTCCATTACCCACTAAATGCAAATACGTAAAAGCCTATCCAGGACGAAGCTTTTGGTCATATATAATAAAGGCAGTGTTTGTTGGTTACAGAAGTAATATGCATGATGCTATGACTGAATAGCATACCTTCATTTAATATACCTACGCAAAGAACAAGTCACTGCCCGGTCGGTGTGTACTTAGGTACATCTAACTCAATTGGTCGAGCGTCGCACAGTATTGAAAGTCCGTTATCATCAAAAAATTTAATCTCTAACCTTTTCTTTTGTTTTATTTTATCGAGAAATGAGACAATAGAAGAGCTTATGGGTCGGTCGGTGAGATACTCGAGTGTAACGACACAGTCCTACTTGGTCCTAAAGCTGTCACTCCTTTACTCGAAGACAAAAGGAAATGAATGTCGTTTCATTTATTACAGTCAGAGGATCATAACATGAAATGCGAATCATATTAATGCTTCGCAATTTAGCAGATAAGTATTCCAGCGTTAATGATGATCCCTCCCCAGTAGCTAAAAGGTTTTATACGATGTCCATAATCCATCTTTTTTTGTAAACGTCACAGTATGCTAGTGTAATCCAGTTTGAAACAATCATTGCCATTGTTTACTCCTGTTTTTGTGTCCATGTTTGTTCCCTATGATTTCATGATAAAGTGGCGGTTGAACCACTCATTTTTCTACCTGTCAGAATGATAATCACGTCAATTATTTGGATCGCTTCGTCATCATAAACATACAAAAGCAACAACAACAACAACAGTTTGCAGTTGTTGTTACAGGAGAAAATTTTATATTCCAGCAGGTATACATGGTACTTTATAGCCTTGTCGAACAATTTACATTACATTATATTTTCCTCTCTCTCTCTCTGCCTTCATCTTGCGCACCACCACCATGTGCCAGTAGTAAATGCACGGTGCAATTTAGGCAGCAGCCGTAGCACACCGTCATGATCATTAACTTTGCTGACAGAAAATGTGAACGTGAACCCTTTTGTGAGTGACGCTGAGAGCCGCCTTTTTTGTTTCTGTTTTCGCTCGGTCGGTGATGATGATAAAGCTTCTTCACCTTTTGTTTTCTTCTCCATGCACGATAATGTATACTCCTACGACACCGCACCGCTATTGTTTTTATATGCGCTTTCAAAACCAGGTAATATTTTTTATTACACACACATCGAACATGTATATTTATTTTTCTACTCCCGATGATGATGTGGATGGCGATGACGGTGAAATGCTTACATGATGCCAAATGAACCGTAATGTGTAATGAGATTTTTATGTTCTATACGCTGCTGCTTTTATAAAAGGTTGCACTTTATTGTTGTTTGTCTTCATTTATTCTTCTACTCTGCCACGCAAGTGAACCTCGCCTATTTTTTCTTATTCACCAAAGCCGTGGTAAGATCATTTAGTATTAAGAATAAGGAGACATGCTCATTCCTTGAATGAAGAAGTAACTTTGTAGTACTGCTGCTTGGTTTACTCTTGTTCTCCTTATAATCATTTTATCTACAGTAATTTAGTACTTGTCAATGATTTTTATGGGAATCATGCTAAATAGGAATGTGCCCTGTGTGGTATGTTGTTCAATAGGGTTATCACTGCCCTGTCGTCAAATAAAGTCCGTAACAATATAATTTGAATGAATGAAGTTCAAGGGAGGAATGAAAATGTTTTTATTATTGCCAGTATTCGGGAGTCCATTATGGAATGTCTGTTGTTCCATTATATTTATATACCAAGGAATCATCATCTATATCGCTGTCCAACATACTTGTTCTAATCTGCGTAACTCAGGGGGTATTTCATTACTTGTTTATTTATTGGAATTTTGGAGTCACGAACAACGACCGAAAGAAATGCTTTCCAAATACAACATGTAACAAAGCATATACCCCGCCTATACGCATTATATTATATGAATGCGTAGCCAAAGAAAACATTTCATGGTTACTAATGAACGCATGTAGAGTTTCCTTCCTGCATAGATTCACTCATTCATTTACAGCCCACTGTTCTACCATATTTCCGTAACTCTGCCGTTTGTTTCTCCTCCTCGTGGAAAATTGGATATCTTAATTGCGTTTATATAGCCGTCATGATAAGCTAGTTAAGATAGCTTGTCTCTGCATGGTTGGAAAACGCCGACAAAATTGTGTGGCAAAGAGTAAGTTGGACATGACTACGGAGCACGGCTACTATTTACTACTACTGCACTGGTTTCAACAAGCAACATTATGTCATTGTGGTAGTGTATGTTTTAATATCACAAATATGTACACACGCATGCATTATATCTGCAAAGAAAAGCAGCTGCTTTGAATGGATAGTTTAAATGAGGCTGTCGTTTACAGAAGAATTGGGTATATAGCTACCTAACAAGTTAAATGACTGTTTCATGTTCTCTGCTTACTTATACGGGTCTGGAAATCCAAGAAACAGTTGCTCTTCCTGTTCGACTACTCCCAAGACAAACTGCTGTGCACAAAATCCATTATTTTCCACTTTGTGAAGTACTGAATCGATATTATATGTAGAAAGAGAGAGAGAGTGAGAACAAGGGAGAGAAAATAAAGCGTTCACAAGCAGCAAAATTGTAACTTGCAAAGAAAAGCAGAGAGAACTGACTGAGAGATAGATGCATAACTGGAACTAACAAACCTATTCGATTCTCTTTATTTCTCCACAAAGGACCGCCACCGTTACCGTGAAAGAAGGTCGGTTGAGTTGTTGGGCGAGCGATGCGGTGGTATGCAAGCGTGCATGCATGCATGCATGTCGATAACAAAACTAACTTTATAGAATTTGTGTGCGATTCCGTGAACTGTAGAATGCACGAAGAAGTGAAGAAAGGTGAGAATGTACAAATATGTGAAGTTGGAATGAATGCCATTGTGTAATGTGCTCCGCCACAACACCCGAATGCCACTCCACACTGCATTACTGCACAACTTGTATATGATTATATACACACTCACGAGCAGCAATTGTGTTAATGAAGCCAACAAAGTTTTTAGCAAAGTTGATGTGTTGAGATTTACTAACTCGGATTTCTTTGTTCTCTTTTACTTTTGTTAATGCTGGCCGAGTGCTTTACTCAAGAGATTTCCCTATAAATTCAGTGCAGATAAACATAAAAGATTCTTCACGACATTGATCCAGATTAAATATGGTCTTGGATGTGAATTTAATGGAATTAGTGGAGAAGACTGCATTGCAGCAGCAGTGATGCTAAGCTGCTGACAAGCAACGGGTAAAAAAGGGAACAATGACACTGCGATACACACGCAAACATTCACGACGACTGAGGACGATACAAATACAGACCGAATGTAGATTTTTTATTTGTCATTCTCATTTCCATCTTCCCGAATGAGCCAAATCCTCTTTGCACTAGCTCGTCCCTTTCTTTTCCTCTTTCCAAGACACATTTCGTCCGTGCAAAAACCTTTATGCAAATTCTACAGAATAATGCATATTTACAGAGTTGAGAAGAGAGAGGGAGAGGAGTGGTTTTAATAACACTTGATTCCTCGACAAGGTTATATCCTCCATTTGGCATTATTGTGCACTCTTGTATAATACCTCGAATAATGTCAAATGTCGACGTAAGCGTATTTAGGTCATTACTGTAATTGAAGGATTAACATAACAGTTAGCCTAAATAAGAAAAGTTAAAGCAAAGCAATAATGTCTTTCTCTGTTTGTTTATTTTCACCATTTCCTGCTTAACAACTAATGTAATCGTACTGAATGACCGGAGGAGGAAAGTTTTTGCAATTGACTTCAACAATTGGTAAAGAAATAAAAAATGCAATTACTTCAATATGTGTTCAAGCATCTCATTCGTATATAACAAAAGTTCCATCCCCGTTTTTACAAAAGGTGTCGTGTTGCTGTTCATTGTACGCATATTAGTTGCAAAAAAACAACTTTATACCTTATTAATGTGCAACACATGTGCAAAAAATAAGTGCGTTCATAAATACAAAATATGATAATGAGTTTAAAAAACATTAACAATATTACTAATGCTTCCAATTATCTCTCCGCTGTTTTCCGCTATAGCAAGTGGGAATAGATAACTTGTATTGATACCATCTTGTGATTACCAACTGTTGTCATTAAAAGCAGAACTACTATAAAGCTTAAAAACCACACAAGCAAACACAGACTTGCAGAAAGACCACAGAGGTTTTGTTTGGCATCCAACGCCAATGGAAAAGCTTGCGTTTTGCCACTTTGCCACAGAGTAAGATAAAAAGCATGCTTACTTAGCGGCTGTCAACTGGCAAAAGACAAGCAGTTGTTTGTATTGCTGTTATGATGGCCATTAAGATATACAATACACATTCTGTATGTAAAATTCAAATGAGCACAGTTAAAATAGTAGCATTCAAGTTATTTATTGCTTGATGCGAAATGACAACTTATTGTACAGAGACAAGACCAGGATTGCAAAAAAACGCTGCTTGTTTGCTGTTATTATTCAGTCACACAGACAGACAGGCGTTTTATGAACCCCCATAATTCAATTCTATAAGCTGAATCTGACGTACCTATCTGGTTTTAGTTGTGCTGCAGCAGTCTAAACTCGACAATTTGTTGCGTTGTTTGTCATTAAAATAAACTATTTATACCAATTGTAATAAAAAATACAACAAAACAACTTTGTATTTACGTGCGCTTTTTTGTATCTCACTCTGTATATATCATATTTATTTTCCAGTATAATATCAGCCAAGAGCATAAAGCTGAATAATAAAATGCTAAATGGGAACAATAAAAATTTTCTTTACGATGATAATCCCTTATGATAATCAGTCGTACATTATACTATTAGTATAGAGATGCAATGTACGCAGGGGAGTGTACAATAATACATCAACATTTTTATCTCCCACCATACGAGAAAATGGAGCAAATGTGCAAATTGTCCTCATGAATAGTAAATAATGATGTTTTTGACTTTATCGTATTTATTTTTAGCGCTGTACTGAACAGCGCTGGATGAATATTTAAAAATAATGGCTATATATAATGTAAATCTGCCACTTTTACTTTGAGATTGAATTTGCGATTTTTATTCCATCACCATAAAATATATATTGGGAATGACAGGAGAGTCAAGACTCTACGACTGCACCCACGGAGAGAGCTAGAGAGAAAGTATAAATACAGCATCAGTACTTTATTTCTGTAAGCCCGTTTTTCTCTCTCAGTAAACATTTAACTTTGAGTGATATTTTTAATCAACTGGATGTGTGTGTGGCGCTTCTTGTTATCCAGGCTATTTTTCTCTTCTGTGACAGTTCTACTTATGTCTCTTCCTAATTCTCTTTTATAAGGACGTAATCAGAGCACAGGGAAAACGCAGGCAACGGAATCCTTTTTACGTCACTTCAAAGCGTTACGAAGCGTTATATAAAGTGACATGCTAATGAATAATTCAATGAAATGAATTCTCATCCGCGCGATGTTGCAAGGTGTTTTTCTCTCTCTTTCTTCATGACGGAATAAAATGGATTGCGTTACTTTACGTAGTCAATAATAAAATAATACAATTTCATTTTCCAAAACTTCTCCCTCAAAATAACCGTTTACTTGTCCTTTAGAATTTATTGCAGCGTAGGCAGCGCATCAGCCAACAAACAGAAAAACGTATCAACTCAAGTGGTTTTTGATTTAGATTGATACGCTCAAAACGACAAAGGTGACAGTTGACATTTACTGTTTTGCTTATACGATATTCACCACGTGAGTTACAAACTCACAAGGAATATGATTGATACATGCCACATTCCTTTCCTTGTACTTGGCTGCCAAAGGATGGGATAAAAGAGAAACAAAAAATATTCTGTTTAATTACACCCGTGCCGAAATCGCTTTTAATCAACGGAATTGTCGGAATAAAATCGACAAAATTTGGATTATAACGAAATAACCTATAAATCAGTCCACTCCATTTTACTTATTACACTATTTATGCCACTCTGCAAGACTCCTTGCTGGCAAAAAATAGGAAATACATAGTTTTTATATATATTGCGTCATTTTTACTTTCACAGCTGTAGTTGTTGTGTAGTAGTTTAGTAGCAGTGCAATCGTAATCAACATTCTTGTGCCGTATCTCATTTTCTCGAGGAAAAAATATTATCATGAATCTTCTCATATTATGCTTGCCAGTATAACAGCAACAGTCTGCATTCGGTTGAATATTATTGAAGAAAAAAAAGAAAGAGAAGACGAAGAAGCTGAACTAGCGAACAAACAGCACGTACACACACTTCTTCATTCCTTTCGTCGGTCGTGTGTGTGTGTGTGTGTTTGGATGATGATAAATTTTCTCTCCAGAATGAGGAAATAAATGACCCCGCAATTTCTTCTCTGAATTTTTTTCTTCTCCCGATCTGTACACATTTTCTTTTGCTTCATCTTTCTCCATCGCTTTCTAGATGCTTTTCGCGTATAAGCCATTTCCTTATTAAAAGTTTTTTTTTCTGGTTTAGGACTGAATGCATTTGGCAGCCAGTTTACTTATTTGATGTTCGTAGTGGTAAGGAAAGATGTTGATGATGCGAAGGCAAAGATATTAAATATAAGTAAACTTTCAAAACATTTATGCATTTATGGTTTATGGGCTAAAGTGTTACCTCTGGAAAATAGTAATATCTAATGTTATAGTGGAATGTCGATGAAACGACGCACACGGAGAGAAAGGCGAGTTTGGTTAATATTAATATTTTTTTCTCAAATTTTGTAAAAAAAATACCAAACTCAGTTACCGAAATTAAATATAGCATCAACACACAAAATCAACTATGTCATAGAATGTGTGGTTGGTGGTTGGTTTGTGTGGGGTTCTTCTTGGCTGGAAGGAAACCCAAGATGTACACACGCACACACACACATGCTACCAAAAGCAGATGTAAATACATAATATCCATGTTATGGTTCATATAAACAGCCGATTCAGACTCCGTTATATATCTATCTACTGCTCTTACGTAGATGAAAAAAAATTGTCCAGACAGAAAGTGTAAACTGGATGTTTACTGTTGTTCTCGAACAAACAGCAGTGCACCATGAGGTAAAAAAAAAATGAAAATACTCGCACAACTAATACTGCTCTGTTAAAAATGTTGTTTTCAATTCTGTTGCATAAAACTTGTTAAAATCTATTCATCTTTAGCATACATACTGCACGTTTTTGTATTGCTTTGCTTTCCTATTCCGAAGAAAAAGCAATTTCGTTACAAGCAACTACTACTCCCGTTACTCTACTACTCCGCATATTATAGATATGTACACATCTTGAGAACGATGGGTCTTCCTTTCCGAGACCTTTACCCGCTACGGCAGTTAGTTGTAGTAGTAAATAGTTTCTTTGGTGGTGGTAGTGGTGCATTATTTATAAATGTATCAGAGGCAAGTTGAGGCAAGATATGTTTTCCAAGTCTTCAAGAACATTTATCTTGTGAAATATTTTCTCTTCTCTGCTAATAGTAGTGTGTATGATGGCAGGGAAAATAGTAGTAGGCAAAAACCAAATGGCATCATCATCATCTGCCAAAGGAAATGTGTATATTATCATGGATCGCGCGGAAATATATGTTATGTGCAGTGCGTTTTATACAACTAACTTTTCAAGATAAACATACATATGTGTCTATAATACGTACTTATGCGCTGTGTCGCTTTCTTGCTATATATTTTTTTCAGGTTGTAGGTTACAGTCAATTGCAGAAGTTTAGTGATATTTTACGTTCAATATTCCAATGGCATGATAAAATGTGATATGCACTGCTCGTGCCTAGGTACAAAGTACACAACTATAGTAGTAGTTCTGCTGCTGCTGCTGGCAGGATATATTTAATACAATATAGTGCTAGAAAGCCACGTTCATGTTTAATTCTTATATATTACTTTCCAACAAACAAAGTCATCATCTTCAAAAGTATTTTTTTTGCTTTGCGTTGCCTTCTCTTTACGGTTTATTTACCACCTTCAAGCTATGCCATTCTGTAATATATGGAATACTTGCATAAGCTTGTGGGAGTAAACACATACTTGAAGGTATGTTTACTGTGTAAATGAATAGAAAAGATGAAAAAATCCTTGTGAAGGATTTACGCGTTTATTATAACATATCTTTGATGTTGCGTAATCACCGTTATACCTTCATAAATGATAAAAGAAAAGAATTTTTGTGCGAAGGCGCGAGACATTCTGAGTATCATTTAGCATGAATATATGCCCACTGCTGGATATACACGTGTATAAACTTAAGGTTCGATACTGCAGGCGAAATGTTGTATGTCATGCATTGCAGGCTTTCAACATCATTCTTCCTGCCTCTGCCCGTTTCAAGTTAACTTGCAAAAGTAATGGTCCAAAACTTTTTCCTCTATCCTTGAAAGTTACTTCTATACTTGTCTCTTTCTGCCGTTTTTAACAGGAGAATTTTTCTCTGAGAGTCAAGTCACTTGGGAAAACAGTGTGCATCGTTTTGCTTTTATTCTCTGGAAGTATCATGCATGCATTGAAAAAAAAGTCTGAGCAAACGTGTCGGTTTTTTTTTCAACCTAAGAAGAATTGAAGGAAGGAGGGAACCCCCAAAGCAAACATGATTTTTCATCTTTCATCACTATTAAGTTTGTTCGGTTAAGTGATACATAGACTGTGTGAGTATTGTACACTTTGGAAGAAAATTGCCATATGTGTTAAGGTAATATCCGTTTGTGTCGGTGAAGCATACATGCCTACATTTGTGCTGGAGGATGATGATCACTCCTGCCTTGAATTGATAGTCTTGAAGGAGGAGGAGGCGTATTCCACACTACTGCTTCAACTAGACTGAATGAACTTTCGTTTCCGATGGGAAATTTTAAGTGTGTACACAGTGGTCTAGGAATACGTATAATATATTAAGACCCAACCCTGTGTAAAAATCCGCTATCACAATACATGATATAACGGAACCTTTGTGTATACATTTTGCAGAAACACACCTAACCATGATATTTCAAGTGTAACCACACACACACAAGTCGCCGTAAATAAAAGTTAGCATGTAATGCAATGCACTTTGTTCAAATTGGCAAGCTTAAGATGAAAGGATGATAATGAGAAGTTGTTGCTTACCTCGCCTCCTTCTTGACCTCACGTGTGTCTCACTTATCCCGACGAAGTAAAGAAATGTCAGGTGTAAATAGAATCTATGGAATTATGGGATTTCTACAGATTCTTGAAAACGTGAGGTTCTAGATTGGAAAGAGTGGCTACTGGGAACATCAGCACAATAATATTATGCCATTCTGGAAAGTGTTTTAGTCAAGACATATATTTTTTTTTGTTTTAGATGGGTTTCATGGCTTTTTAAAAGAAAGTCTCTTAGGATTACCCCACTCTTCTAGGTAGGCCAAAAAATTCTATGCATTTAAATTAGAGTAGTATTCCGGCAGATTTAATGCTCGACCATGGTAAATTTAAATAAAAAGACGGTAGAAAATTCCATAATTTTCAAATGGAAAATGTAACACTGTTAGTTTTGTCATAATAAATTACGGTATAAGCAAAGGAAACGACACACTTAGGTGAGTAAAAGTCCCCTCAATGAATTTCATTGCAATTAGTATAAATAAATACCGTATATGTTCTATTTACTGCACGGGACTTAATTATTCTTTGTTTAAAATTTCTTAAAACTGCAGTAAATTAAAATGTTTGCTAGCATTCTTGGGTTTCACCAGTTTTCCGAATAGAAAGATTTAATAGTTGGGCTAATAAAAAGAAAGTTTACGGCATGAATTAAAGTTGAAGATAAATGAATCGTACATTTTGAATCAATCTAAAGAAGCATTTTCACCTCTGAAAAGTACTGCCTTACCAGCCTGTACATACTTACGACTAAATTCAGTTTAAAGCGAGCAGCGTACAAATACCTACGTAAGTTGTAAGGCTGTAAACAATTGTGAGTATTATTGTTTTTTTTCGTCGTCGTAGGTGCAGACGACATGACGTCTGCAAGTGAAGGAAAGGGGTTGAGATTAAAAGTCCAGTGCAATAATCATAATTTTGAAAAATGGGTTTTTTGGGCTGGGATCGCCTTCCTTCCTCACCAAAGAGCCGGTAATGTTGCTGTGCATTTGCTTTGGTACGTGCGCGGCAGAGACGCGTTGGTGGTGGTGGTAGCAGTAACCCACACAAGAACACACCTACGTATATTTCATTGTAGAGAATTGAGTATAAGTGAAGCTCACAAAATTGGAAAGTGATCATTTTTGTTACAAGTCAAGCATTTGTCAGTTGCAAACACGAAACTAGGTCTGTACAGTTGTTGCTTGACTTGACGCTCACATGTGTACATGCACGAAAAATAAAAAAAATGAATCGTATTGCTCTGTAACAGTTAGTTATTACTGCAACAATACTTCCAAAAAATGGGGAAACCTGAAAATTGAAAACAAAAAGTATTATTTATGGGAGCTAAACCAGCTTGCGTTTTGTACCGCTGAACCATCCAAACCGGTAGTGGAGTGTTGGTGCATTACGGGCCGCGTGTCGCTCAAATGAGTTGCTTTAAAATATATTTGATAAATCGAGAAACTGATGTTGGTTTCAATGAAGCAGGACGGCATATCACTAATGAAATGTGTAAGGTAAAATTACAACTTATCGACACATAAACAGGAAGGAAAGGAAATTCAACGCGCAGTCCGTTCATGTTCAATTTACCAGTATACACCAATGCAGCCTTTATATCTTATCGAATTATGATCACCCATATTACCCAGACCAATAACATATAGGTAGCCTTACAGTTTTACTGTAGGAACCATACCGAAGAAAAATTATTCAGCGCCATGCCCGGATTTCAACATTTTGAGCCTCTCATGCTGACGGCAAAGACGATGAGTCAGATGGAAAATTGAAAGCTGGAGTAACAGCAAAGCAATCGCAACTATTACAACTTACTGTTTTTTACTGATCCCCATGTTGGAATTGGAACAGTATGCAATGTATATCCCTATGCATGCATGTGTGCAGTTCTTATAAGCAATGCACTCACTTCGTATAGCATATCAGCGGCAAACCGAAAATATTAGATTTGAGAGAAGATGATCAGATACGCACGCAAGACTCCTTTTTCCTGGAAAGGTGGTTCTAATAATAAGTGTAAGTTTGAGGAGTACAGATATCGATCCGAGACAAAATCCAATAATAAAACGAAATGGTTTAGAGCTCGTGAGTAAAAACTTTTGGGCAATATTTTATGGAAAAAATTTCTGCTATAAATGACAAATAATATGGAGCTGCAGACACAAAACACGCCATGTTCTATACACATCCTCTGAAAAGACATTATCATCATCATCATAAGTGAATCGAGGATATTACCTCGTCATTTTTGAGCGCTCTTTCAAAGTGCAGTGGTGTGGCATTGCAATAAGAGTGGAACATTTCGCCACGGATGAAACTTAATGCATCAATGATTCCTGATGTAGTGCTGCATCCACTGCAAAGTATCAACTAATGTCATAAAACGTCAACATGAAACGGTAAACTACGCTTTTTGCGTTTTCCTCCTCGCCTTGGCATAGATGTAGACGACGACAACAAGGTGACATCACATGCTATACATACACACTCCTGTTGTAAGGGATCTGACTTAATTCACACATGGAAAGTTTCTTACATTTTGGGTATTATGGTGCATGTTGCTAAAATGTAACAAGTCGGGAGAGAAGAGGAAGGAATTCCATCAAAGAAAATGAGACATTTCAGAAGCAGGAATGGAGCAGCAGCAGCGTCTTGGTGAAGGAATAATACTATGCACATGTGCCGTTAAGAGAGAGTGTGTGTGACTTTGGAAAAGTTTGGAAATGGCGGAAGTGAGCATTGCTAGACATTTTAAACTCATTTCTTTCCTATTTGCGTTTCTCTTCACTCTCTGCCTACATCTCATTCCTTGTACACTGAAAATGTTAGCAAGCTTGTAAACTTTCTTGAGACTTCTCGGTACATTGAATCTTACTCCTTTCCACTGTCTTTTCCTTTTTGCTACACAACCCCACCACCATTGCGTAACTTTTTTTTTGCTCGCTGCTAAGTAAGTGCTGAAGCAAGAAAGTCGAGAATGAAGTATTTCTTCTTGAAATGATGATGAAGATTGGATCAAATTGAACAAGATGAGTTTGTATTATTCCTTCTTTTGAAGTTTCCCGATGCAATATGATTAGGCATCTCCCACTAACAGTCTTGCCAGCCAACTGGGTACATTATATAATATTATAGACTACCTTATAATAATAAAAGCCTTTTATCCATTATTATTACTTGATGCTACGCACACAAAATTATTTGATTCATTGCTATTTTGGTGCGTACAGTCTATAGAATGTATAAGGAAAACAAGAGAAAGGGCATGCACATGGAAGAAAATGAAGCAAAAACTTTCCAGCGAGTCAAGAAGCAAAAGTTTCTTTGAAGGCTTACAGAGAATTATTGTGAAATGAACACGAGACCAACTAACTTGCTGATGATGCTAATGATAAGACTGCAGCTTCGGTCAGAAATTTCATTTTACTAATTTTAGTGTATTAAATAGTATATAAAACGTCATGATTATTACCAACAATAAGTGCACGACGAGCATAAATATGCTGCGATATCGTATCATGCCATGTAAATTAAACTTTTATAAGTAGGTATTCAACCTCACAATAATTATTTATTATTAGATTCTTGCATGCACCTACTCACATTTTGTGAGCACAATAATATACGTAAATACTAGTTACATCATACGCGTATCGGTTTTTCTACAACAAAAGTTTTCATTTCACCATGATCCTCATCATCATCATTACTCCACTGTTTTTAATAATAATAGTAATGAGGACGGAAGACGGTATGGTATCAAAAAGTATAGGGCTCTCTAATAATAATGAACTTGATTACAATGAATAAAAGGCAGCCAGCAACACAGCAGCAGCAGCAGGGTAGTTTGTTAGCTCACTCACCATCTAAGATGGATGGGTAGACTGCAGAAAGGAACAGGGTTTTCTCGTGCGTGGCGCAACTTTTCTATTATTTTATTTCTCTGTGTACGTGTTTGTTTCAAGAATTTGAGAAATGAAGGGAGGTGGAGGAGAATAATTTGATACTTTTCGTGCTAATGTAATTACAGGTTAAATCTTGCTGGTTTAATTGAACTTGCAGAGGAAGAAAGTGCTATTGTGGATGGACGGATAAAATATATTATTTTGATGCCCGCGTCTGCATTGTTTTACGTAACATGTATCATTTTCATTGCTACTTATTTTGAACGGTGCTTGTTATAAATAAGTTTAATGATGATTCATGAAAATGGTTACTTACGTCGCTGGCAATAAAGGTCAAAGCTACATATATATGAGAGCTATGTAAACAACGAGATATTTAAGGAAGTTTGACATCAAATGCAGAACAATAAAAAAAGATCCACCGAGCCTTTACTACTTGCATATATAATGCTGAGTGAATAAGATTGTAAATGGGATTCTCCAAAGTATGAATTCTTGAATAATGTTTTTAGACTTGGCTCATAACTTTCTAGACAACTGGAGAGAATTTTGGCAGAAACGTTTCTGCTAATCATAAATTTGAGTAATTTAATTTCAGCTTCATCCTAAATGAGTTTTACAACAATGAGGTTTATAAGATAGTCTTTCATATTTCCGTTTTTGATGAAGATGATGATGGTGATTATGGTTGTCGAAAATGAAAGACTAAACAACTAGCAACTTAACCCATAGCTCTCTCCTGCATATTATCCTACTAAGTGTACATGGTTGAACTTTGCATGTTTAGTCTAGAGTTAACGAACATTATTGCTCACGTTCACTCACATTAAATTCGTCATCTGCTTTCTCCGCGTGTTGTGCTGTTTTGCGTGAGTCTGTGGATTACCAAAACGCTAGACAGCAAAAGCAACTGGAACACAAGTTCATTCCACTTTCCACGTTCGTTTATCTTTGCGGTATACACAGCAATTTACGTGTTCATATATAAATGTTACTTCCACTTGGTTGAATGAACCACACTGCAGAATACCTACATATTATATGTATGTGTACATTTTACCGAGAGAGAGAATCAAGTAAACCATTGGGTTCGAAACAGTAAATTTAAGCATACATAAGCACACACACATATATAAATGCGTACTTTCAGTGCAGTTGTAACAAAACTGATGTGTAAGCATTCTGTCTTGCTGAGAGAATCCAGTAGTTCAGCCGTCGTGGTTGTTGGTGATACAATTTCGATCCTGTTTGTGTAGCGTAGATGTGCATCTATCACTTTGCCTGTAACGCAAAGAAAACGGCTACAACTTCAATATAGCCGATATGGTTGGAAGGAAGATTTTCCCTGAAAATGAAATAAACTAGCAAATAATAGCTTCACGTCAGGCCAGCGACAGTAATGTTTAAATCCAAGATCATTGCCAGATCCGGAGTTATCTATGAAAAGCACATATTCATAAAACTAGGAATGGTGTGGAGGAATATGTATGTGTAAGTAAAAGTAATGCACATTGCTCTTTATTTTCTTTCTTTCCTCTCCTACGCTATTTTTTACAACTGTAGTAAATAACACAACAGCTTTTCCACCCATTTCATCCTAATGAATATGTGGTTGTTGGAGGAAATCTTCACTTAGTGTCTGAATGTATGTATGATACTTACTTTGAGAACATACACTAATTTCTTACTGTGGTATACACACAATACGCCACTACCTCTGCCACCACCACAGACACTTAAAAAGATACACTGCATTACTGTCAGTATAAGACCCCTACATAAATTCTGGAACGGATCAAAACAAATGGCGTGGGCAAAATAAGAAATTAGTACCTCTATAAAGATGGGTTTCAGTTAAAAATATCTGGGTATACCATATAAAATTGTACATTGTTTGGAAGCCTTCAGAAATAAAGAAACTAAAATGAATATTACTCAAAATATGAATACTATTTTTAGGATTTTAAATGTATATCGTAAAACTTGTTAACTTGTGGAACACATTGAGATCAAGGTGGCCATTCACATTGGCTAACTTTAGCTGTGACCTTTAACATTAAATGTTATTTCCGTTAGGTTTAGTTACACGTTTTGTGTATCTCGACCCAAGCAAATACACTTTGCAATTACGTATTACCCCTCCTCGACTCGTTCCCCCTGTCATTTTCTCCTTGTGTGAGTGTCTATGAATGGATTGCTCTTTAAATTGAGTTTATTATCGCAGACACATTTTGCCGAATGTAATAAGCTTGTCATGAAGTTGGGATTTTTACACTGCCAATAACACTGGAGACAGCGTGAACTAGTAACATACTGAATGTCGGTATCAGAAATAAGTATGCGTGCTCCACGACATGTATGTTGATGAGCATATCGTTCCCAAAAACACCATCCGATCAAAGTGACGCGATTTAAAACCTTTCTTCGGGTTTCATCAAAAGGCTATGATGTCATTTTAAATCCAATATAGAAAACAGATGAACGCAAAATTCACGGAATGGTGACACGTACATCGGATTACAAAAACAGAAAAGCATTGAAATCGGGGTCGTATTTTTAGGGAAAGTGAATGCAAATATATATTTATCAACTTACTTACAAAATTAAGAGTGCGTAGCATGCATTCATGAATCGAATTCTTTACAGTTCAGTTCACCAAAAATCAAAACAGCTTTGCACAAGTGTACTCGCCATTGACAGCGAATATTGCTTTTTTAAAGAAGTGTAACGCGACTCTGAAGCAATTCCAATAGTCAAGTGGTGTAAATATGGAATGAATTATTTTGGTCCTTTCCATTTCAAGATTCTTCCCTCCCAAATAGTACGCATACTCAATATACGACAAATATTTCAAAACAAATTAAAATTTAGGCAAAAAGCATATATCCTTTTAATTCTTTCTGGCATTGTCCTCCATCCTTGCCTCTGCTGCTGTATTGTTGTTGACTCCAACTGCAAATAGCATCCACATTTTTAGTGAACAAAGCAGTGCACATATTTTCTACGCTTTAATTCAAGCAATCTGTGCCAGAGGAGGAGGATAAAAAATTAACTCCCTAATAAAATAATAAGTAGCGTGAACGGCTGCAATGGTATTGTGTGAATCAGAAAAAGGAGCAAGATGAAGGGAACAGATGTGAAAATTTATGACAACTCTCAGACACATAATATTACTGCTTGTGTTGATGTGCGCTATTATGACTTGCTTGGTAATAATAGCGGCAGTAGTGAGCAGTTCCCATACTACTTTAGTAATGTAGCAAAAGGAAACTCACAAACCGAAAACGACCTCTCGGTAACATAACAATCCAGGCAAATATTGCACAGTGCACATTAAGCTAGTGGGTTAAATGGTCGTATACGATTGTAATGATATGGGAAATTACATTCTTCTCCATTATAGCAGTTAGTAAAAATAGAATCATAAAAAATGATTTCATAAAGGTATCCCTGCCCATTATTATTACGTGTGCACAAAGCCTATTAGTTTTGTGTTTGCTCCGGGCTTGCACAACATCAACAAATAAACAAACTCACAAAAATAACTTTAATGACTTTTTTTCTTGCCGCATAAGCATGCAGTTGAGTTTACTTACAGTAACTTACTACAATATAAACAATGCGTATATGTACAAATATATCCCTAGTCACAGTGGCGTAACACCATGAAATTATCTACGGTTTGAGAAATGATGCAGACAATGATGTCACTTTTCGACAGGGAAAGGATTTTAAACACATGGTTGACAAAGAACCCATGAAAGTTTTTGAAATATTAATAATTGATCTACGGTCTTCAAACAATTTGCAACTGTCAATTGTTTAATGCATTTTTTTAAAGTTTGCATCCTGAAAACTGTTAATGAGAATCCAAGAAAAAAACTTCGCTAATCACACTTTAATAACAATAATGAAAGCTGAACCCATCATTGCCGAGGCAAATGGCGGCTCCTTTGTCTACATTATATATTTCGATGGGAAAGACGCCTCAATAACAAATTACTTCTGAAAGGATTCGAAAATCCCAAACGTCATTTTGAAAAATGATGCGCAAGCACAATTTTTTCGTGAATGTTTTCGATGAGTTCTGAAAGATGAAAGATGTGAAAAACGCAGAAATAATGTATCTCTTGGTTTCTTTGGTCGTGTCTCATTTCGCGTTCAGAGAAAAGTTTCACAAGAAAAGAAAGAAAGAATGAAGGGATTTTTAATAATATAATAAGTTTTCATGCATGTCTCATGTAGTCTGCATATCTGAAAAGTTGTTAAAAATCATCTTCTTCTAGATAGATTCTATACCCCATCAGGCATCATTCACCATGATCATCAACAGTAATAACACCATGAACATACGGGATAATCATAATGGTTAGAGAGAGTGGGAAAAGGTGTGGATTGGAAATGGCTCTTTGCTTTTTTCCCTGTCAGGTTGGAAATATTTCCCTGTGGATAATGGTAAATGCGTTTGATGATGTGTACGAACGTATGCATGTACTAGAAATGAGACTCTTTTTATTCTAGTAAGTAAGTATTTTGGGGTTTGGTTTTTTATGCGTTAGTTCAAGATAAATGGATGTATTGGATGAGTGAGAACACTGCTGCCGCCGGCGTCACAAGGTTGAAAGTTTCTAGTACGTTAACATCACAGCAACAGAAGCAGCAATGCGGTGGCAGTGGTATCGTGGTTTGGTGTTGTTAGTGGAATGAAAGTAAAAGAAGGAGTGAAGAAAACGAATGATGATGATGGGTTGTTACCCTACCACCACCATTGAAAGTAAAAATGCAATAGTTCCTTCTTCCCTCTTACTTCTCTGCGCATATGGGCATATAAATATACGACACGAATTTCGTCCTGGAATATTACTCTTTATAATATGTATTCCCTTCTCTCTGCCGGAAGAAAACTTTAATGAAAAGATGTTGAAAAGCCAAAAAAGAGACCCGTGGTTTTATGTGCATCTATTGAGAATATGTATTATGATTTTATATAAAAAGCAATGAAACAGGGAAGAACAACACTTGCGTGTTTACAGTAGCACCAGAGCAAAACTGCTTCAAACTTCTTATGCTTGTAAGCTATTTTTTACCAGTCATATGTACAAGCATGCAAGTAAGAGGGTCGTTAGAACAGTCGCCGTTATATGTTAAAAGAGAAGGATGAGTTCACTTGGTTGGAATTGGAAGCAAAACTCAAGGAGATGCTGACGATGGCAACGATGTTGTTGTTGTTGTGATGAACGATGTTGCCTTGAACTAAAGAAGGGATGTCTTCTTTAGCAACACCACCATCATCATCTAACTTCCCCCATCACATCATTGAAAAATCCGCTTCCTTCAGATATATAAACCTACAACATAAAAATATGTATGCTTGGTGACAATCAGTTCTCCCAGTCGCATCATCTACATGGCAGAGAAAAAATAATTTATCATATCAGTCCAATCATGTGCACACATCTTCCCACTCGTTTTCTTTTGAATTGATATAAATCTCTGTAGTTGTTGCGTGGTTCAGTGCGAATAAATTGACGATAGTTTTTTCAATGTTGACAAAACCAAGTATGTCTTGATAAAAATACTGTTACGCATTTCAAGTAAATTACATGTTCATAGCATACATAAATCGATAAGTTATCAAATATTTGTATAAGATGCGTAGATTTGAAAGGACTGGATCGATATTAAAAACACAATTAATGTCGAAGTAAGAGCATTTGACTGGCAGGCAACATTCACGTCGAGTTGAGGTCGTCACAACGCATTTAATTACGTTCAAGTTTAGATTGTTGCTAAATTCAATATTTTGGTATAATCATTCCCTGGCGGGCATAAAGTAGAATTGAAAACTTGAAAAAACTAGAGTGTAACAAGAGTATTAAATTACAATGGAAAAGTATCATAACATCAGCACTTGGCACATGATGTCTGCACTGCACAGTAATCTGCTGTACATTTTTGCAAGTAAAATTGTGTCACCCCTTTCAATCTTTACCCTCTGTTTCAATTTCTGATCCATATGATGTTTTCTTCGTCGTTTCGTAGTAATACGCGTCATTGGCTTCGGTTTCGATCAGAGTATCACAACGAGGGGGGTTTACAAACAGGGAAGAAACTAGGAACATTGGAATGCAGCTTCAAGGGGTTGTTTCCCAAATAGCTTTGTTTATAACTTTAAACGATATTACTATCAATGCATGACAGCCAGCATTTTAAAAAGTCGAGACGTTATTTGGCGCTCACCATAATAATAAAAATCGAAAACATTGAGTAGCGTCAACAAAAAATGACTTCTTCCTCTCATCATAAGTGAAATAGTTTGTTCGTAATATAATAAAAATCCGTGCTTGTTTCCACTATTTCCGAAGGTCTTGGTGAATTGTATATATGCATTTATATAGCAATGAAAATGATTTCGGTACAAAGACGAAGAGAAAAAAGTTTATTACCCTTTTTTCTCTCTTTCATTTTGTCGGAAGGAACACAGTTTTAAACTGCTGTGGTCTGTCCCTATAAACAGTTGTTGAGTTAGAGTGAGCAGGGAACAGAACACCACCAGACCTAGTAAAAAACTATAAGTAAGTGAAGTCGCTTTTGAAAGGAAAGTGTCACCGACAGGTCACATTTCCATCTCACTTTATCGCATAGCCAATGAACAGTGAAATGAGCTTTCAGCACGTATTATTTAAGCCTTTCGCTTTCTACTCTATTCTACAAGCAAACCAAACAGTCCTTCTTCTCCGGTCGTTCTTTTTATACTTTTTGCGCTCTCCACTACTCCTACGTGGAAATGGAATACAAAAAGAAGTACGGTACTAGCAAAAAAGCACATAAAAGAGAATATATAGCTTTCATATGATTTCCTTTAGAATATTTTCCGTAGGTAAGTACTCATGTACTCAAGGTAGCAAACATACACATAGTAAGCGCATGGTAGAAGCATGGAAAAAATAACCCGTTGTAAAAAATCATTTCCATCTCATATGAATAGATATTTTCTCCTTTTCTTATGTTCCCATGAAAAGCGGAAGAAGAATGCGAATGGAAAAAGAAGAAACCGGCCGTATTGTTATGACATTACCAAGAAGATCGTGATCATTTCTGTTTTGATGATATGATTCTTTCAGATGTATTCAGTAGTCAGGAAAAGGAATGATTATATTTCATCTTTAGTGGTAGTGGCACCAAAGCGTGGGCCAGGCTGCCCGAGAAATAACGTACTTATTCAAGCGTTCTTGAACAGCTCACAACTTTTGTAGACATACAGCAAACAGACGCAACGCGGAATTCTCTACTTAATATACTGCTTCATTCTTCCAGTATACAAAAATGGAAGAAAGGAAGTTGTTTTTACGTTTTTTTCGAAAGAGTATTTTTCTGCAATCATTTTGACAAGCATACAATTTATCCAAATGGAATATTAGCAAACTACCGCCAACATTCTTGGTATGTTATATAGGAGAATGAATATAATGGAGAAGGGCTACCATTGTAAATTTATTTATGAGAATGAGACCGAAACGTAAATATATTTTTTCTCCGTTTATTTCCCACCAAACTTATTCATGCAAAAAGACATTATGAACTAGTGCTACGCAAGCAGGGTAGCAGTAAATATTATATGATGCTTTATCTTATTCTTCATCATCGCCATTATTTGCTTGTTGCTGTGCGTTCTACTACATTTCGAATCATCATAATAATATCATGATCGTAATCATCTTGGTGGCGCATAGGAACTTTCCAGGTATTGCAAAGAAAAGCTTCTCCAGCTTCCTTTTCATTTTGCCTGTGTGACTGAACGGATCGCTTTTATCGATCTTATATACATGTATACTTTTCCTCCGTCTCAAAATCTCAAATATCGTCGATGATAGTTGCTGTTGTCGTACAGGTCCTATCATTAGTATATCCATCCAGGATGTATATTGGTTGGTGTACTCGTCCACCCTCTATTCTGCTTCCCATTCTCTCCTTACTAAGCAATATACACAGCAATCATGAGCATATTTATAAGCTAAAAGTAAGTTTGCTTCTTCTGCTGTTCAAATACTAATGACTTAACAATCTGCTGATTCTTTTCAATGACATTCAATGGAAGATTCAATTTCCTTTAAATGTGTTTGCAAACGTTATATAAGTAATGCTGGTATACAGACTCAGCTCCAGTTTCGGGCACCTATTTCTCAGACGAAAGCATTTCCATTCCCAATGAATCCAGGAATAAAAGCGATACAGTGGCATAGCCCATTAAATCGGTTATTTTGAAGTTAGTAATATTAAAATACTGTGCATAAAGGATTGCTTACAAAATAAAACTTTGCATAAAAATGCGTTACGTAAAAAATAACTACACACGGCAGTCGGAAATATAACTTCATCCATTTCAAAAGGAATGTTTCTCGAAAACATCTCACATGCATACTTGTTTTGTTCTCTTTAAAAATAAATCACTTGTTTACTTGCAAGCACCATTTCCTTTCAAGCTTGTTGATGACGGTGAACATATAAGTTTACCTTCCTTTTGCCTTGACGTTTCTTTCCATCCTTTGTGCGTTCATTCCTTGTCATTTCCATCACAGGTATTTCATGCTACGGTACAATTCATGCATGTATGGTGTCTGGTATTTTATAATAATATTACAGTCAGTCCATTCGCTCCATGCTGTTCCTCTGAAAAACCATTTTCTCTTTCTCTCCGGTAGCTGTCGAGATTTTTTGTTTCCTTTGTTATTATTACTTTTGAAAGTATAAAAGGTAATGGTAGTGACATAGGGAGAAATAATGACTTTTTACACAATGTATTGTGTACGCTTCTAGTTTTGTATTTACAAGGGACAGGTATGACGACTGGATTGACGTTTTGTTTCCCATCAACGTACTTTTTTGTCCAAGCTAACTGCAATACGCATTTCTAATACCATTCGGACAATGCACATTTGTTGCGTATTTTCTTTTCCTTTCCCATATAGCACTATGTCGTACTATACAACAGGTTTACACTTTCGCACGACATTTTTTATTGTCACAGTTTGTGGAGTACCTATGTTTATACATTAATATTTTGCTGTAAATATACCTTAAGAGTACATAAGTAAGTGGTACTACTAGTAAGTAAGGTTTGGGATAAAAATGTCTTTTGTTCTGTTCACTGCGTTTTCGTTTCCTGTTCACTTTAATGTACACAAAAACACGCTAGTGGACAATATGGAATATGGACAATGGTCAAAAGTATTAAGTAGGAAATGAATTCTTCCATCTCAGTGTTACTTACCGGTTATACGCATTCATACGTAAAAAGGAAGTCTGCAGAGAACGGTAAAGAATGGAAGCACAGCGACTCAAATAGCAATCTTTGTCAAAGCCAAGTTAAAAAAGATGGACATTGTCCCCTTGAGTGACTGTTATTACTCTCCCAAAAGTAATGCGCTTTAACTTTGCTCAAATAAGGAGTCAGTGACCAGACCACTTTGACTTGTGTGTCCTCTAGTATTACTACTTACTACAACTACCTACTAGCAACCATGCATGCAATCCAAGAAGTCAGTAGCAGTACTATTTTATAGGGAACTTTGTGTACATTTGTACAGCGTGTGTGGTAGTAACAAGAAAGGCATGTAGACGAAGAGAAAAAAGGAAATGAATCCAGATGAACAGCCATATAATCATGAAGGAAAGGAAGCAGAGAGAACAGTGAAAAATGTTCCAAGTGAACAGAGCCAAGATTGGTTCCTTTTTTTCTTTCCACATTTTTCACAGTTCTGTTGTTATTATGTCCATCTTTTTCATATATGCATGGGGTACATTTAAATGTGTATGTATTTCCTATTTAAGCTACTACACGACCGACTCGGCTACTTTTGTCACTATTGCATATTGTATGTTAGCTATGTATAATGGTGTCTTACAAAATGTAATCGAGGACACTACTACCAACACAACGAGCATTATGCATGAGCTCTCACTTTTTTCTGTGTATTTCATTTCTTGGATCAAAGGCACAAAGGAAGCAGTGGAAGAGGACAAAAAAGTTGAAAGGACCTATACCTCTTTCACTTTCAAAATAAAAATGAAGAAAAGTTCTACATTTTTTGGCCTGGCTTAGCCTGTTTGAGTCTGGGAGAATGTATGCATCCATAATATGCATAGAAATACGACCGAGTCATGAATACGAAAAATACCTTCCTTTTCTTCTTTCATTCGTCCGTTTTCTCTAGTTTCTTTGGAACTGAACATTACTGCGAGCAGGAAAAGTAGAAGAGAAAACTGCAGAACTGTGCATAGGCCTTTTCATATTTTTGATCGTATTCTTTACATAATCAAATGATCACATTTCCTACTTTAGTCTACCACCACCTTTACATGTTTGATATCCCCATCAACATGCAGCGCATATTAGTAGTGGATGTCGACGTGCGTATATATGTACGTACCATGATTGGGTACAAAGTAGAAAGCTGTTTCATGTAGTATATTTCTTTTGCTACTTCCAGAGAGAAAGCATATAAAGATTGATATATTTATGTATTTGAAACGCCCTGGTAGAAATAATAGTAATCTTGAGGAAGAAGAAAAGCAATACATATGTAGTCGCAAGAAACAGAGAATTTTTGGTTTTCACATGTAGTGAGAAATTGTTGAACTTTGGCAAGTGAAAGCCAATGTAATAAGATGAAAAGCAGCGGGAGAAAATACGGGGTTTTCTATATTCTCCACCCGCAGTGTAATGTATCGTGTGCCATAAACTGTAGGTATGCGTGTGTGTGTGTGTGTTCAACTAGTTAAGGAAGAAATTCTGTTGAGATTGTGAAACTTAAAAAAGTGATCTTCACAGTCAAGACAAACTGACAAACGAGTAGTAGAATTTTTTGCAATGTTGAAGATCTACTTTGAGTAGAATTAGCTAGTTGGATCAAATGCGCTATGTAAATATCTTCTTCAAAGAAAGGAGCAGCAAACAGTGTAGGCATACACCCACACCAGAAAAGCAGTAAAAATGTTGAAATTTCTTTTTACAACAAGAAAGGTTCAACGCGTACATCCCAAACCAATAAGAAATACGAATAGTACAGTTGTAGCAGTGTATACCACCACATTTGCCAAAAAAGTGAATATTTTTTGGGTAGTACATTTAAACGCACCACATATATTATATGAACATTCTCCCACTTTCCAGGAGAATGGAAATGAAAAAGAATATATATTTATTAACTACCACTGCAGCACATTTTTGTAATAGAAAACGCGTTGTATATATGTACATTTATATTTTACATGTAAAACAAGTTACCGCGCCTTAGTGGAAATTGTTGCTTTTTTCATTCGTACCATGGGATTTTGTACTTTCTCAACATTTCCAGGCGGCTTTTCTCCGTCCTCTTCTGCTCCAAAGACTTTCTTCGGGAACTGTGTAAAGTGTGGATGTGGTGGTGGCAGCGGCGGTGTTTGGTTCTCTGTTGTTGCCTGAGACGTATGAGTCAGCAGCTAATGTTATTTCTACAAGGAGAGTGAGTGGAAAAAGAAGTGGATGGGTGAAAAGTATGCACAGTTCCCTTCCCGGAAAATGCGGGCTTTTTTCCTTTCCACATGTAAAATACATGTAACATTGGCCATGACATTGGATTGGCACGATAAAGTGTACTGCTGTACGAAAAGGAGTGAAAAAATGGCAAAATATACTTAAATATAATATGAGCACCACATATACGACTAGCTAAATGGACACATGCACAAAACTAAAAGCAAGCCAGCAGCAACGACGAGGGTACTGCCAACGGCAGTATTTGATTTGCGTTCTGCTATATGGACAATGAGAGTGCTATACAATATGTATACACACACATTCTACTACATTATGCATCTCCTCCTCCACTTTTCTGTGTGATGTTCTGTTCCGCACGAAGTAAAACCTGAAGTTGTGTCACCTTATTTTACCCGTAAAAATTCAGAGGAGTACCGTATTAGTCGACAGGACTCACAAACCGTCTGCTGCTCGAACTACATAAAACTTTATAGGTATACATTTTGCCCACTACTGACTACTGCTGCACTACCACCTTCTCACACACCACCACACCACACATTTTCATGAACGAACAAGAAAGAAAGAAGAATAACGAGTAAAAGACCCCTCGATCCCAAGAGAGTTGGCAGAAGTAATGGTAAACTCTCTTTCTCCATATCCTTTCTACCACTACTGCGCTTACCGTATATATTCTCATCCATAAAGCCTCCGGATATATTCCCGTAAAAAATATAATACGGTTTTTGACTGATTGTTTTGGATATTTGTTTTACTTCTCTCTGCTAGTTTCTCCAAATCTTTTATAGCCTTTACAACGTTGGTTGCGAGCGAAGAATCGTATAATTCTAGTTAGTTCTACTATTTGACCGATGATACATGTTCTTTCTTTATTCTGATGGCATTCATGGCAATATAGCAGTTACTCAACCGAGACTCATGTCAGGTTTCATCTCACTCACTTTACCTACCATCGCCACCACTTC
Organism: Sinella curviseta; assembly: GCA_004115045.4. NCBI lineage: Eukaryota > Metazoa > Arthropoda > Collembola > Entomobryomorpha > Entomobryidae > Sinella > Sinella curviseta. The sequence goes on along the minus strand of CM023202.3, from coordinate 23,379,616 downwards.
TCTCTCACGCTTTCTTTTTTTCTCTTTTCACCGGCATACCCTATTTTGTGTGCATTTTGCTGTGGTGGTGGTGCTAGTAGGTGACTGTTTCGCATTTAACTGTATTACAAGCCCTGGTCGTTGGTTTTGGTTCAGTGACACTTTACTGTTCTTGGTGTATGTGGTGCGGTTTAGTATGTGTGTGTGGTGACCACTATTTGCCTCTTTCTGTCGCTTTCGCTAGCTGATGTTCATTCATGCTACTTGTTTTATTTTATTATTTGCTCTTGCCTGATGGTGGTGGTGGCAACAACATAGCAATGAGCAGTAACCTTTCAGTTACTACTCCTCATTGTGCACCCTCTTTTGTCCCAATGGACCTGCTTTTAGTATAGCATGCTTCGTGGCTACATATCAAACCATTTGTATAGACAAAGACAGCATTCTGCTGGTTGCTGGTGGAATGATAAAAGTAATGATATTTCCTTGTGGGTAGGATTCTGTATACACTTTGTACAGACTCTGTCATATAGAAAACAACAAGCACAATATGCTGGAAATGGAAGCCTATTTGGCATGCTGCCAGCGTAATGCCAAGTGGTTGTATCACCATCTTCATCAATTACTAGGAATTCACTCGGGCTTATCCCATTCTTGATGGCCGCATATCGACTTACGAAAGCCCTTATATTGTTGCATAATAGGCTGAAACGAAGTACACGGTTTGGGTTTTTCGGAGAAGTTGAAGATGAAATGATCTGATGGCCTATTGATTTCATTGTAGAATTAGTGAAATTTATTGGTTGGCAAAGAAAGGGAATCATTTTCACCATCAAAAATAATAATGCTGCTTGTCTGAAACAGAGAGCATAAAACAAGCATTTTGTTTCGTTGTTTGCATTTTGGGTGTAGTAGTGTTTAGTGACACGTGAACCTACTGCGTAAATGACAAAAAAAGGTGATCATTAACAGCGAGTTTTTAGCTGGAAGATATTATCATGGCATAGGCAGTGGTTTGTTGTGTAAGGCTCGAGGTTATATTTTCTCTGTTTACATACTCGCGTATGTGTGTCTTTTGTAAGACCATCCGCCATCCAATCCTCATTTCCATCATCATCGTTAACGAAAACTCAGACAGAATGCCTGGCATTTGTCAACTCAAAGACCCAAGAGGGCATATAAATTTACACCAGAGGGCTGGCATTTAATGGAGAGATTTACAAAGGGAAATGCAGTTTAGATGATAAAATTAGTAACTTTCTGCGAGGCAGAGGGTAACAACATGTATGTCTCATAGGATAGTAGGCAGATCCAACTCTGTCGATTTGATACGCACTTCTGGTTTATTTTCTGGTTTGCACTGATATGGCTGATTTGGGTGAATTTTTAGGGGAGTGGAAACTTTTATGCAGTAACGCAGCCTTTCTCCCAACTCAAAAATGATATTTTATAATAAATAATCATAATAAGCCTCTCGTCTCCTCATCCCATATCATATATTATGAACAGATAAGTTTTTATAAACGCATCATGGAAAACTACTCCCTTTTAAACCTCTTCTCTGTATAAAGCCACAATAAATCAAGTGAAGAGAATCTCAAGCGCGGAGAACAATGCTAAACCTAGTTGGAATGAAGACAAGGAAATCGACAGTTTTCTCTCTTGGAGACGATGAAGAGGAATAATACGATGTGGTGATTCAGTGTGTGCTTTAGTGCGTACGGTATATGTAGGATTACGAAGTAGACAGCAGGCAAACAGGGAAGTTGAAAGTTTATTCCAATTTACAAATCCATCCTAACTCACTCAGCAGAGCTAATGGATTCACTAATGAACTCTATTTTACTCAATTAGCTCTCTCCCTTTTGCTTAGCTGATTTTGATGTGATGTGTCTATCCGGGGAATACTTCACGTATGTATGAATCCCAGTTCGAGTAGTGCAGGAAAAGTAGACGAAATTTTCTGCACTCCACCACAACTCTTCTATTTCTACCTTATGAATTTAGAGCTAGAAATTTTTCATAATTTTGAAGTGAATCGCTCATTTGGCAAACCTTTCAAACTTTTCAAATGCTATGCAGCAAAGTTGTTGTGGTATTCCTATTCTTCTAAAGATTCGTTGGTTTCTGTAATTTACTCCATAGACAGCAGGTAGCCAACAGAGGAACATGCAAAACAGTAATCTTTTAATCTTCACCACAAGTTGGTCTGTATTTTGATCTCTTCATCATAAGCTTATTCGTCACTTATCGTGTAGATATTCATATGAATCAGCATCGATAATTATTTTAACGTTATCTGGCCAGTCCCGTCGTCATTAATTCCTATTCATTGTAACTGATGATGCCAATGGGTGGACGAGGAAGGATACAACGAATTTCTCAATCATTTACAAGTAATTTACAAACAGATCACTTAAATGAATGACTATAAATGCTGTTACTCATGTGGGTTCGTGAAAATGTGTCGTGCTGTTTGGCATATAACGTACATTTACTACTGCCCAAAAGGTGAAGACGTACATTCTACCAGCAGATGAAGAGAGGAACAAATTAGCGTGTATAGACTCCCCACTGACCAGATTACGTCAGATCAAATACGCATAAAAGCATATTATTACAGGCTGCTGATTAGCTTTTATGATAGCGCATGACAGGCCAGCTTGTTGTAGTATGTATATCCTATAGTCTGATTCTCTTCAATGAGCTTCAAATGTCATAATGGAATAGTGTTTTCTCTGCGTTTTTTGTATGATTAATGCTGCTTTATTCCGTTTCCTCTTTTTGCTTGAGCAGATGCCTCTGTCGTATGACTTGCGTGAGCGTTTCTATCACTGTGTTATTTACTTATCGCGTAAATCAGATTGGCAAATGTGAAAGTTTGTTAGGATAATACAATTAATGAAGTTATTGGATTGTAGGACAGATACGCTCCTGTTTAGCACATTATCTTTCAAAATATTAACGTAAGTCCGCCAGCTATAGTATTTTAGGCTGGTAGAGTTGAGTAGAATGTAAAAGGGATTTTCAGGAGGGGGTATTATTTCGTATTAGCATTCATCCTCCTAAAAGCCTACAGGCAAATCTGATTACTGTACACAAACTAAACAATCAACTCGACAGTAGGTAAATTGAACGCTGATACATTGAATTGCATTGCGCTTTATTACATCAATAAACAAACATAACACAAAATAGATGCAAATCATCTCGTCAGTATTCTTCCCTAAGGTGAATAAATTGATGATTAATATGTTCTCAAGATTTTACCAATATGACATGACAGATATGAGCATGTGAGCGCAAAAGCGCTAAAATTATTTATAGTATTTCAGTTTATATTTCATCTTTTATGAGAACAGCGAGCACATGGCAAACTTTTCGCCAACGAACAAGTCTCCTCATTTGTGTTCCAACACAAAACGTAATTCGGCAAATTTCTAGGAACTCGTTATCATCGTAATATTATACTTACCTTTTCATCTTCATAAATTACCCAACTTTGGCATGTAAAATGCATGCATGCGCGTTCATACGCCCACGTTGAAACAAATAATACAAGAACACTTCAAGTTATTTGCTACTCCTCTTAAGCATCTCTCTAGGCATCCTGGTCGTAATGGACTCAAATAAAAAGTCATGAATGTGAAACTATCACTGGGAATGGGAATTCTCACGCCTTCATCATTTTCTAGTAATAATATTTTCTCCTACCCATTGTGCCTCTTTACACGCTGTATTCCACGAGTAGGAATAAAAGTTCAATTTTCTGATAACCAATATACAAACTTGTAAACTGCAAGCCATACCAAAAAGACATTATTATACCAATATCATAAAGTGCACTTTCAGCACAGTAAATAGAGAAAGCATTACTTTAAATTCATAGTCAGGTTGGTCGTGAAAAGTTGATTTTCTAATACATCAGTTGAAAAGAGATGCACCTGCACACATGATGATAATGGTGTCTGAGTTTTGGAGCGAGCACAGCACAGCAGTATGGAACATCTCTGTAACTTCTTGAGCTTTCACTCACTTGGCCTACACAAGCATTATTGATTATTATCACCATTAAACTTTCCAACTTTTTCATCCCTTTTTACTTGGTACGTCATCATACACTTATTTTTTCTAAATTCCCTAGTGCATATACCTACAAAAATAGATATTCCATATACATGCATTCAGTTGAAAAGTCACGTCGTTAGTTGATGTCGATCTGAAAAGTTTTTTCTTGATACATACAAGTTAACGAGGTAGAAAGAAAACTGTTGTTTGTGAATATACGTTTTGTGTAGATTCCTTGAATACTTGTGCAAAGCCGTAATGATTCTTTTGAAAATTTATTAGAAACCTAAAAGGTTGTACAAGCATATAACACAATTACTTCCGTAGATAAACTAATGCTTTGATGTAGATATACATTTTTAACAACAACTGAAATTCTTTGATACTTGCATTGGGTGTACAGAGAGTACAAATCATGTTAAATATATCATATCATCCCATCATGTTTTCTGATATCCCATCATCATGTAATGTGGCACGTATAAATAATGTATTGTGCAAGTTGCTCATTCGTAAAAGCAGTGTATTATGGAAAAGAAATTTTTGATGGAAGGGAACACAAAGCAGCCTAATTAGATTGCTGCTTTTTGTGTGAGAATTGGTATGTATGTAGTTATGTGGGTATGTCTGGAAAATGTATAAAGTGTAGACTTCAAGGCATTTCTATACAGCAGAAATACTATACGGCAAAATTTTGTTGATGTTTTCGTTATCATTACTTCATTACGTTTGAAGAAAGGTGACTTTTACATGATTCTGGCTGCACGCAATATGTTCATAGGTATAATAGTGTTAAAGCAGGGATGATTTTAAAAATATTTTCTTACCTTTGTACAGTTAATTCTTGCATTATAAATGGGAACTATAGTATACTCAATATTCAACATTTTATTAACGTATATTAATCTAACTTGATATAAAACGGAATTTAATAATATGCAATAAGGGCAAGATATATAAAAATATGTCATAATGTAAAATAGGTAGTTATAATTGTATAGGTGTATTTTCTTCCTTCTTGAAAACTTTACATTTTCTCAATGCCGCGAGCACTCACATGGTGGTAATTTTCATATTAAAGGTTTTACTGCTAACAATCTAGTCCAAGTTCTCCTTTGTGAAAGTAACACTAACGTAAATTACTTTCTATAATATTTTGTGTGTAAAAGGTGTACATATTTTTAATAATAATAATAAAACTTCTACATTTAATCGCAAGTTTCCCTCCACACAATCACGTAAAGGTAAATAGGTAATGAAAAAGTTTGAAAACTTGTTACAAACTTTTTTTCGTAGGGAAGAGTAAAAGATTTAGATTTTTAGATTTTTTATAGCTAAATAAGTTTGTAGATAGGTACCTACATCGACAATACGTGGAACATGTATAATATGGGTTGTTCCTCTATAATTTAAAAACTAAGTTGTGATGGAACTTGAAAGATCCCATGTTATGTTATACATATACCTTCTCTGAAAATGTATTATTCCCGGTTTTCTTCGTGTGCGCGAAGGCCTGCTGGGTGAGCATAGGTCGGCTAACACTTCCAAAAATAGTGGGAGACACATAAATAATGAAAACTCTGAGGAAGAGCAACAGCTCGACTTCTTGTACAGTTATTCCAGTGCATTTCATAGCGCTTCTTGCAGTTGTATATCTATCTGACTTACTTATTTTGCTGAATATGAAAGCTAAGTGAAGTGAGCATTATTGCTCCTTACATTTGGTAAGGGTTGCTGAGAAGACAGCATCCAAAAAATTAAAGTCAAAAGAGTCAATTCTTTTACAAAAATCTCTGCAGGATTCTAACAACGAAAAAAGTTCCCCTTTCTTCCTTTTCTCAAAGAAGCATCATGCTAATGTGCATTTAGTCATAACATGCATTCATAAAGGTAAAGAGGAAAATGTTGGTGGTGTAGTATGAAGGCACAATATCACACCTCACTAACCCTCCTCATCATGATCTTTTCATACGTGTACCTCACACAGCAAAGCCTTTTACAAGGATACCTTAGGTCTCTGATTTTTTTGAAGGCAAAACATGAAGACAAGGCTCATTCACTCTTTTCATCTCTTTTTTCTCCGGTAGACCATTCAAATGTAATGCTGTACTGCAACAAGACATTTATGATTCACGGTGGATGACACAACACTGAAAAAGGATAATATATACTCATAAAAATGCATTTTTAGAGTTTCAAGACTTTAAAAGGAACATTTATTTCTGGAATGAATCCAGTGATGGCGAAGAAACACACACATGTATGTATGCATGTACGAACATGGAATGAGGCACACTATATGTTTTGTTCATTCTTTTGCTTTCAACCATGCTATCATAATGTTCAAAAAACATGTTGGAATGACCCCGTAAGGTCAAAACGAGATGTTGATGATCTGTTACGAGTGAAGTAGACGGGATGAAACGAGATGTAACAGATGCTTGTCGTAATAGACTGCATGAGCGTAAAAAGGGGAACCTTTTATGAAAAGATGGACTATTTTGTTGTATTTCATGATGTTGATGATCTGAACGTATGACTGTATTATGATACATGGTATTATATAATCTTCCCCTCCTCCAGTAATGAATTTCGGTATTTAACACGTATGTACGTTCACAAACATTTATAATTGTGTCATTCTCGCATATGAAATGTAACAGTCAGTGTGCGTGTACATTACATATGATATCCGTTTCAGTAAGACGAAGGCATTTTCTTACAAAAAGGAGAAACGCTTTCTGAGTTACACTGTTTTCTACGATATGAACATCCAGATGCATTGATATCCTTACATTGCATGCTCACTAAAGGTAGAGTAAAAACTTATGAGAGGAGATCATTGTAATGAGGATGACGATGTGATGGTGTGGTAGGCAGCTATAACAAGAAAATGAGACCCTTTTAGGAACCCTCTTAACACTTTTTTACTTGCAATGAATGATGAACGAATGACGATGATGAAGCATTCTTCTTTTGTGCTCGATTTTTTTCTTTACGTACATTAATATTGCCATCTCGTATAACTTGTTAAAACATGTCTAATAATAATAATAATATATTGTCATTTCGGTTTATTATTGTACAGGATGAACATGGGAACTTGTAAATGCCGTATTGGGAATGTTCACAGGCAAAAATGTGGTAGAGAAAATAATGCAGCGTTAATATTCTTGTCAGGCTAGCTCATCAAAAATTGTCGCTTCCTTCTGACCTTGGGACAATCATAATGCCATGTGACATAAAAATGTTTTTAATATTTTCACGTATACATCCATCTCTGACGAAATTAAGCTTAATTATTGTAATTTCGTTAGTTTAAATATGTTATGGTTTCTTCAAATCTGTCTCTAATAAAAGCAGTGCATGTTTGGAAAGACGTATGTCACGCCAAGAATATTTTCTCTGACATGAATCTTCCTTCAGATAGAATGACATGAGACCTCACGTTCATGTTCTGGAAAATTGTGTACATGTGTATGTAAAAACGAGAATCTGCGGTACCGTAAACGTGGGCGTTTTCAAGGAACAAACATCATCATTATTTAATTCACAGAACATTTTCAAATTCACATCAAATCAAACGGTAATACCCATATTGTCACGGCACATTCTACGAAACTCATAATGAGGTATCTATTTCCTGAAAAGAAGGAAGACGGAAACATGTTATGTGTACAACTTCACGAAAAAATCTTTTTTTATATCATGTTGTTCTGTCAAGCAAGGATGATAACGTCGCGCTTCTGTGTGCACGTACGTACGTACGACGACTTTTTTCCTTGCATCATCGGGACTGGGACCAAGACCAAAGTTGCATTCAAAGCGTATGTAAAAATGTGTAGTACAATTTATACTTCATCTACTCACATCATCATAATAAAAATATAATACCTAATAATAAATGCACATACTGCATTTTTAGTAGCATAAATAACGTCATAACCATTTTCTTCACTCTCCACGGCTGGATGGTTGAATGACTACTTACAACCGTCACATCATAATCGTTTGTCTAAAATATTGTATGCGCTGGCGTAATTTTTACGAGCGAATATGAATGCAGACATATTGGTTGGTATTCATATTCAAGTTAGAAGATATACATGCGATATGAATTGTAGCGTTTGGTTAGATTTAAAAACAAGTCTGTACGAAACGAAATCAGAGAATTTCAGGAGCAAGTATTGCATGGCGTTCGTGCGACTATGCTCATATTTTTGTTCACTTACTGTTGAATTTTATGCTTTTACTCCCACTACAACAAGTATTTTTTGTATATGTTGCGTAACATGTATATGGATGAATAACATATGATATTTATAGAAACATATTCCTTTGAAAGATAAAATATTATAATATGAATATGAGTGATTCTTGTTTGGAATGAATACGTTCTTTGTCTAGAAGTAAATGAATAACTTATCTGGCTGTTATACAAACTCATCTGTGGATAATAGACAAATTACAGAGAGATAAGGAGAATGTAAGGCTTGGCATAATGTACATAGTGTACAGAGAAAAGACTTTGTGCAGTTGACAGCATTATTATTACATATAATCATTGCAATTTTATGTTTAACGAGATCTTCCCCCATGGTCCCATGCAAGGAGCAGCGACAGACTCATTCCAGTCCCATCATAGCATATTCTCTTTTGTGTGCCTTGGTGTGGTAGCAAAGAAAGTAGTTGGATATGAAAGAGGAATATGGCTTTTGCACTATAAAAACAAGTTTTGCGCACAAAGACTGTACGAAGTTGACTTTGTGAAATATTTTGTTGTTTCATATTATTTTTCTCTGTGACCAATGTAATACTGCGAAAAGGGCTTTTCAACTTCTATTTTCTCTGTCCGTCTGTCGTCAGCCCATTCTTCAAAGGAAAAAGACAACAGATCAGACTTGGCTTTTTTTACGTCAAGAAGAGAGTAAAATACAAGAGGAGTGAAACAGACAAGACAAGGAAAATAAATACAATTTTAGTTTTTGGGAGCTGCACGACTGACAAGCATACAAAAAAAAACTAATGGACGGACGGGTAAAACGGACGGATGTGTAACCAGATTTTTATAGAATATAACGAAGCTAGAGTTACACTTTACTTCTTGCAATGTACATATATTCATTCTTTCATATGCAAGCCAAGTGGCAATGGTAGTAGAGCTGATGTAATATGCGAGACAGTTTATGCTGAAAGTTAAAATGAAACGGCTACACACCATCATCGTCTACGCCTTTCCTTTATATTCTTTATTTTCTTCGGCTTAGCGTGCATCTTCTTAAGAAGAAAGACGATGGAGAAATGCCATGTGAACTGGACCATGTGGCGGGCTTGGTCTTCGTCTTGGTTGGAGTGGAGAATTTTTTTTGGACGATATTTGTTTTGAATTTTTGTGCTATGCTGCATTAGTACGTAAAGAGCAACCTTCACGTCTTGCGGTGCTGCCGGAGTTTAGTTGAATAAGTGTCTACGGACAGATCAGCGAGAAAGAAAATGCATTTTCCCAGTTTACTTACTTAGCCATACACGCATCTTAAATTTAAGATGTCGTCTCTCGTCTCTTAGAAAGAATAAGAGCTGTTGTCTGAATAGTGGCAAGTTGTATTATGGAAACACAGGCCAACACGACGAACTATGGTGAATGCGATGTTTTTTTTCTCTCTATGAAAACTTTTTACAGAGTTCTTTATCTAAGATGGAATATATTGGAGGAAAATGTAAACAAGAAAATCCTTTTTATGTTGGAACTAATAATTCTTGATGGTCCAAAACCACACGACAGAGACGAAAGAAATAAACACAATTTATATAGCAATCTACATAATGGTCGTACTTTTTCATAAAAAAGCAACACATCATGTGTACACTTTTACGCGCTCGCCAAAAAATTCCCTTACAATTTTTTTATACAACCTGGGTTTCTGTGATGAATTTCATTTTTTATGTTTCTGAATTTTTATGGCCATGCAACATCACACATCACGAGAAATGTCCATGAGTGTTTGTACTACTAACTGTATGCGTGTCAAGATTTGCTACGCTGTATCTGCCTGCGTGCGTGTTGATGGCGTTAGATTATGCAATGCCGAGAGACAGAATGCTGGAGTGGTCGACATGGAAGATAAAAAATTCAAGAAAAACACGTTCATACGTTTTCGTGAAGCAGAAATTCTGTTTTGCAGAATGGCGATCATGATAGCCATGATGATCATTAAACAATAATGCAGCTGACACGACATGACATGACACCCAACACATCCTAGCACTTTGCATTTGAGCATTTCTTCCCTTGCTTGAAGCAACGGCAAAGTTGATAGTCGTCGTTTCCTGGAGAATGAATGTGAGCATGTCAAACCATCACAATGGTTCTAACTCACTTGTTGTAAGCAGCACTGCATGACTGGCTTAACTCCTCTGGAGACTAAATGCGGATTTGTATTGTGCAATTCATTGTCTTCCCACATAGGATCATTTACCGTGCCAAGGATTAGAACATACTGATATCCTTTGAAATATTTGCAATGCACTTGAAATCATGATTAACTGAAAGATAAACACTATGCAAACGGATACGTTACACAACTAATAGCAAAAGAGGAGAGGGAAATTAAACACCAATAATTATCAGCAAGATGGTCGGCATGCACGTTTGATAACATGTCAAGTGATTCTGCTGGCGCGTTTTAAGTAAGCGTCTTACCTTTTAAAAATTATCCATAGATTTTTCAGTCAAGAAAGTTGCCGAGTCATTTTGTTTGATTATTATGGATATTTAAATTCTACTTATTATGCACCTTCATGTACATTGATGACTTGTCGTCGTCGTGTTTATTTATTCTATGCAAAAACATGCTGGAAAAGTGCCTGGAGTGTTAAACAATGCAGTGCGCCTACCTATAAGTTATGAACATAACACTTGTATAAAATACAGATATTCTATTGTATGCATACATAAGCCATGATTTATTCAAAACCGCAACTAAGATTTTCTCAACAGAAATATCTTTCACACAGCTGCACCGTCAGTTTTTTATTCCTATGCCACCATCATCAGCACCACTCGATAAACAAAAGTTGAACCTTGCCAAAAGGATGTAAGGAGCGGAGGCGCAATCTCGCCCCAAGGTAATTATCAGGCACATTAACGTCGTGTTAGAAAGCTGGATAATATGGATCTACTAACCAACAAAAGCAAGAGAAAAATCTAAGCAAAAAATGACGACGACGTCGGCAGGATTGAATGAATAGATAATACAAGTGCATATATATAAAAGCCACAGATTATAAAATCTGAAACTTTTAAAACGAAAAAAAGGAAAAATTCTCTTTCCTCAGCAAATCATCAATTACCTGTTCTTTCATTCAAGATTCACATGTATGCCAACGGCAGTATGTATAGCTGGCTCTGGTAGACAAGGTATGGTGAATGATTGTCTCCTCACTCACTGTATACAAAGAGGCAAATAATAAATAATGGGACAACGCTTTATACAAGACATTTAGCGGAGAAGAGAAAGTGAATAAGCGAAGCAAAGCGAGTATGAAATCCGACTTGAACTAAACCAACTAAAAACACGCACAACTTTTTTATGTTGACTTTTTCTGCTTTGCTTACAGTCAACGTGGCAAAAAAGGAGACAGTAACAAGATTAAATGGATTCTTTTGTTGTGTAAATGGTACTCATCCGCTTTCTTCCTTTTCATTTAAGTCTGCTAGCTGATTCTCTTTTGTCATTTTCTTCTTTGGCCTTTTTCTTCATCTTGTTGTCTTTCTTTTTTTGTATCCTCGCAGTCTTGCCTTTGAGCTCATCTTTCCTTTTCTATCCTCTTTAAACACATCATCTCTTGGAAAGTTTTCCAGTTAAAGCAGTGTACTTTTCATTCATTCAAAATATGTGGTAATTTACAGTAGAAAAGCGTACATGCATACATGTAAATATAAGAAGTTTGGTCTTATTGTTTTCCTATACTGTGTACTTTAACGAGGGACAAAAGTAAATATCAACTTTCTTTCTTTAGTTGCGCACACAAAGAGACGTATATGCGTATAATGATATTATACATTCATGCGAATCATTATTATTTTTGTGATAAAAAGTATTTTTAAATAACCTGCGGAAAGTGTAAAAGTTGTGTGTTTTGTTCAAGAGAAAGATAAAACGCTTTGTTTAGTTTTGTTTTTCTTCTCCGAGAATGATGACAAGTTAAGTTTCCCAGAAGCTTCAAAAGAATATTACATGAAAGGCATGCTGTAAAGTATAAAATAAAGTTTGTACACATGATTACATGTATAAAGCAACGTGAAAAGAGAAATGAGAGATGTAGAAAAAAGTTTGTTTTCAGAACGAAAACATATCCGGATACTTTTACTCTGCGTTACATAAGCATATGGATTATGGGATGTTACGCAATATAATGTAGGTATATCCATACGTCATAGTAGTTTCTACAACGCTCCCGTAAAAATATTTTTAAAGTAAGGATACATTCATGATTTGTTATTTTGTTGCATTGTGTTTGTTTGTCAAGGGCAAGGATATTATGCGAAACGGTTAGAGTGTGTAACTGCAAATCTGTGGAGATGCATACATTTTGTGGCGATTATTACTTTTCATTCAAAATGCAATATGGGAGTGTTCATGGAGTGTCTGAAGTGTACAGTTTGCTGATGTGTTGTCTGCAAGAGAAGGAAATGAAAATACTGTAGGCAGAAAACCAATCCATATCAGTGTTCTTCTTGCTGACTGAGGAATGAATGAAGGGAAAGACAAACATTGCAAAGAGACTCGGTATGAGGGCCGACCTCAACAGCATGGTTAGCTATACAAACAGAAAGATTGCTATCAAGATTTACCTGAGATAACGAGTTTTTCTCAAGGAAGAAGCGGTTTGTGCAAGTTGACTGGGTGAGTGAATGAGTCAGAATGGATGTTTATATGTATAAACACGGAGCAGTTGAGAACATTTTTCTCGGTTATTCTGGAGAAAAGTTTTTTTTTGTTTGAGAATAGAATTAGTGCGGTGCAGTGGAAAGAAGGAAAAATATTTACATTGAGGAAGCACACCCATACTACTACATATATAGTTTGCAGTTGGGTATTCTAGCCAGCTTCCTCTTGCGGTTTAGATGCAACATCAGTCTAGACTTGAGAGAAAATGAGATTGTTAGAAAGAAATTAAGAGGATGAGAAAATTAGGGGAGAGCTTCTCTTGAATATAACTTCATTTTCTTCTCGCAGTCCACTTAAATGCTATCAAAGAAAGCAAAAGAGTTGGCATGAATAGGAAATCATATTTGTGTACAGAGTGTCCAAGAATAAGGTTACGATTCTAACAAATCATTACATAGTACATGTATGATGCATTATTGTGTTCTTGGTCTCATCCAAATCTCAAGACGTCAATATTTTGGGTATCGTCGATTATAAGTTATTATTCGGAAGTGGTAAAGAGCCAGGCGGGTAGGAATCGGAAAACTAGCACATCCACATGGAATAGACACGGGTAGCAACAAGAGAGTAAAGCAATTTATTAACAAATGGTAAGCTTAACACAAGATGATTCATGATAAAATTATTAAATTAAGGAATAAAATTAAGCCTGGCCAAATTATTTCGTCTATTGGGCCAATCATTCCTTTAGCGCACAATCCTATCCAAACGTGAACCGACTTGCTTTTGTGTGGGATTTCGAAAAGTTCATGAGGATTCTTATCACTCCATGTTATGGCGTTTCTTCTGTTCATAGCGCCGTTGATGTGGAAGACGCATTCGTCAGTCCAAACAATGGCTTGCAACATGGGAGCACAAAGTCGACAAAATTCCAGAAGACGAAGTGAGAAATTAGCCCTTTTTTGTTTGTCTTGAATGGAAAGTTCCTGAACTTTGTGAGGTCCGAACAGTCAGGCTTTAGTCCCAGACCTTCTCTCATTGTGACATGGATTGGCTCCTTGTTCAGTCCCAGGTCATTTGAGCGTTCACGAAGTGATTCGAAAGATTCGATTTGAGGTCAGCTTTGACATGACCGTTGTTACACGTTGCCAAGTTTTTTCTCAATATGCCCCTTATGGCTTATTCCATGTCGAAGTGCTAGTTTTCCAATTCCAACCCGACTGACTCTTTACCAATTCTGCATACTAATTTTTAATCGACGCTAATAAAAATATTGACGTCTTGAGATTCGAATGAGACCAATCACACAACTATGCATCTCACGTGTATTATGTTACGGTTTGTTAGAATCATAATCCTATTCTTGGACACGCTGTACACATGTTCACCTAAGCAAGATAAATTTCTGTGCGGTGGGATGAACCATGAAACATTGATTCTAGATATTCAACTGCATGGTATGGTTTATATTCAATAATCAATTAGCACTACGTTGAAAGGATAGTCTAGTGAAACGTCAAGATTTCTTATATGAAAACTAAAGTAAAAAAGCATTTCAGCAGCATACCCCCTCGTTTTTCCGCTTCCTTCTCCCCATCAATATAAGAGACGTCGTACTTCCCTGCATATCATCTTGTATTTATTTCATGTTCCATCTTCGATGTCACATGTCACGTTTTTCCACTTCTTGTCGTTTCCTATCCCATACCTACTTAAACTAAAGAAGACTCAATAGAATGTGAAGGAGGGCGCGAGTCTGTCAGTACGACCGACCCTTCTAGTAAAAAATACTTTTTGTATATTCGTTCGTACCATCACGGTGAGATGCACTTGTCCTGGTTTGATAAAAAATGTACAACCACGAAAGAAATCCATCTCTATTTTGGAAAAAATATTCCCATCGAAGAAGAAGTGAAAAGCACATTCCCTATAAGAGCATATGAAACAGTACAACTATCTTATAAAGTTGTATAGTGTACTTTATTTGTTCCAAGAAAACGTAAAACCACCCCTACTTTCAATCCTTCAACATTCACATTCCCAAACAGCGTAATGGAACTTTAGGTTCCAGATGTAGTAAGAAATTGGAAAAAGGAAGCAGGGCAAGATGGATATGTTTTCGTCTTAAGGCCTTTTGGCTATGAACTGTCTGTTTGCGAACTATCAATCCAAGTTGAGAATTACTGTTTATAACCTTAAAAATATATACATACATACAACATATATATGGCCAACTAATGTACAGTAGTACAGTCGATATATCTCGTTCAAATGTGGAAACCTTTCCAATTCCACTCCCCAGAAATTAAGTTGAGTGATTTTTTTACGCAAAGGACAGAAAATACTTCCACCGGAAAGAAGTTGATTATCCTTTTTATTTTTTATGGAAGAAAAAAATTTAGTCTCATGATTAAACAATATAAAATCATGCCTAATACTTTGTGAGTGAATGTCGGGTATATCTATGTAATAATGTAACCTATTCCAATGTAAGAAAACTTTTTTCATTTGATTTTAAATCTGGAATGGGAAGAACCGTAGGGAGATAAAAATTTCTAACGATAAGTAGGATGCATCCAAGTAAAATAATATAATAATAATTTAAAGTATATTCCAAGGCTAAGGTTGGTGTAAAAATAGTCTGACGTCAGCTTACTATACAAGCTAGAATAATGCAGATGAAAGCAATTAAAATTTCATGACCGTGTCTCAAATGATTACAGTTAAAACTATCCGGGGGGAAAATTCGTAAGAAGAAAAGACCTTGGAAATAGGAAATGATATGCTAATCCCACTTACATTATCCGAATGCTATTACGTTGCGTTTGCGTCTACCTATATATTACATGCAGTGCATGTATGCGTGTGTTTGTTGTTGTGTGCCCTTGAGCCACGACGGAAATTATTGTGCGCGTGTGGTTCATTCTCCAAAGAGTGCAAGTCAAATGATATTTTCCACTTTCTACATTGCTAGAAACTGAATATAAACAAAAAAATTCAATATAGGCCTATTCGCCTACAGCAAAATAGGAAATTGTAGAAGGCATTTTATACGGATGTACAATATGACTATGCCTTATATGCTAACCACAACGAATAACAAAATGCTCTTTGATAGAAAAAAACAAGAAAATTTTTATTTTCTGGGAAAAGTCATTCACAAATACCCATACAAAGATACGCACGTATACGTACATCATGTGTATATGAACATTTATATAGATTATATATTAACAGTAAAAGATTGCCGAGTATTTCTCTCAGAGAAAAACCATAAGAGAGGAAATAGGAAAATCAAATCCTAAAACGGCAAAACTAATGCATAGAAAACAGACTGTTGATTTTGATGTTTGGTGCAGGCTAAATCCCCTGGCTTTCCCAAGAGAAAGGGCGAAATGCACAATCTTTCTAAAGGTCTTCTCTTATTCTTCTTCGGATGGGCTTACACTTCCAAAAACTAAACTTGACTGACTGATACAGGCAGGCACACGAGACACGCATTTCTTTTTGTGAAACTTATCCATCTCATCTCACAAAACGAAACTGAGCCTAAGACCATTGCAAAAGTACATAATGCACTGATAAAAAATATATATAAATAACGGAACACAATACAATGGCGTATATAATGCATATGTATATTTTTCTTTAACACCCTGCTGATAATGATACAATATGCTATGTCTGTAATACGTATTAAAAGAAAACAGTGAAATGCCCTTAAACTTTCCCAACCTATCTTCCTAAACCCTAAGCCCAAAAGGATCACACGATCACATACGCACATTGTACAAAACGAAAAGAAAGTACAAAATAGAGAAGAGAATTGAAGATAGGGAAAGAGGAAATGGGAGGGAGGGGGAACGTTGAAAATCGACAGTTATACAACAGAGTGTAGAACCAACTACGTTCAAAACCAATTCTATTCCCATTCTATTAAGAATAGATATTCTGCAAAAAAGAAGAAGTAACGACAGAAAGTAAATTTGCTTGTTATAAAATATGTTATAGGAAGGAGAAAAAGTTGTGTAGAGAAACTCAACACACGCAGACAGCTTGTGAACAGAGCACACAGCTTTTCACTCATTCTCTTGAAGTATTTTTTCGATTTTGTGCGCTTTCCACACACTCATCGTCGTTTTGTCACGGAGAAAGAGTGTCTATTGCAATCTCATGCATGTATGTATATATACTCTTTTAACTCCAATACACCACCAACCATCCACTACTGACTTTTATTGCAGTCAAGTATCTTCAACTGAACATCCTTTATGCGTTTTCTTTTTCTGCTTTCCCCCAATATAACTGACATTAACTATACATTATAGCAGCAGTACGTAGAAAGCCTATCCATCTGCTAAAGTGGAAAACAGAAAAGTTGGTAAAACAGCGGACGCGTACCTATATGTACATTGAGAGAAAATATACTACAAGATCACTGCTTTCACATGCATTAGATTGCATTTCGAAATGGCTTCAAGGTCATAAAATCTGGATGAATTTTCCTCTTGCGGCTTCAGAGTTTTGAGTTTTTGGGAAAACTCAAAAGAGGCACGTATAACAGAAGCAGTGAAGTCATACAATAACGAAACAAGCTACCTATACCTTATATATCCAAACATTATATTACGCACAAAATCCAACATATTATTATTCTTTGTCCTTCTTTTATAGCTGCCATCATGGGAAGAACAAGCAGAGAAATAGCAATATAAATACATGTTGTATGGATGAGTGATGCTTAGCAGATACTTGTATTCATTGAAACCATTATTTTATTTTATTTTACTGTCTTTCTTCACATCAATGATGCTTGTGTTGGATCTCCTGAACTTTGGTTCAGGAGGGAGTCAAAACCCATGGTGAAAGTTGTGGTGGTGGGATTGGCTACACACATGGCATGTGGGTATGTACAGTTATCGTCGTTTTATATGTCTACAGCTTACCTTTAATATTGCATATATTCTTAATCTTCTTCCGCCTTTATCGAAGAGAAATAGAGTAGCGAAGACAGTGATCCCGCACACATGCTTCCTACATCCATTTCAACATTCGTTAAGTTTGTAAAACTTTGGTACAAAACGTAGCAAACGCAGTGTATCTGCATACATATTCATGTTTTTTTGCATCTCGCATGGGCAATTGGTTTGGCTTTGAAATCTCTAGAATTGGCTAAATCGCCTTAATGTTTAAAAATGCTTCCTACTTTTGCCTATGGTTAAACTTACACTCCAAGTTCAGATGCAAAAGCATCTCCACACCTAAAGGTTAGAAAAATACGCTGTACATGAACAATATTTTACGATCGCAACGTATTAAAACTTTGAGTTTATGTACTGACTCTGT
This sequence comes from Sinella curviseta, assembly GCA_004115045.4. NCBI lineage: Eukaryota > Metazoa > Arthropoda > Collembola > Entomobryomorpha > Entomobryidae > Sinella > Sinella curviseta. Next base: position 23,361,332 of record CM023202.3, on the reverse strand, counting down.
TTTCTTTCGTTTTTTCATTCTCGCGTGGTCGATTGATTTTTATAGATCTGACTCTATTTCATGTTTCTGAAAAGAAGCTGTCGGTGAGGTACAAATAAATAGATTGGATTGTTTGTAAGTGAAATAACTACGGCGTATGTAATAACATAGATAGTTGCGTCTGCAACCCTCCTCCTCACACTTGAAGGAAAGAGGTAAGAAGAAAGAGAATTGCATCGCAACAAACAAGAGCACATCATTCCCCTTTTCCCTTTCTATCCTGTTCGTTGCACTTGGAAAGGCGAGATGAGAGAAAAGATGGTTATTATTATTAGATGCTTTCTTTTTCAAAAAGCTTTTTTTCTCCAGTTTTTCCATGGCTTGTTGTAGATCATGAAGCCAATATACAACGTATTGCGCCCGTCTAACCCTATCATAGAAACCAGTAAGTTAGCTGTCGGTAACATAAAGCAAAGTTACAAGGAACATGGAAAGAAACAGAGAGACCACGCTGCATATTGTACGTCGTCATCCTTTTGTGACTTGTTTTTTCCAATTCATTGCATATTGCACAAAAACGAATCACCACCACTGCCACTGAACACGGTACAAAAGAATAATATGAGATGGTTGTTGCTCCTCCTTGGAAGATATATTATTTTTTTCGGAAGAACTATGTACTAAATACAAACGCGAATATTACAAGATCCAACAAAGGAGATAAAAGTGTGTAGAAGCATCTCCGTCGTACTTTCCTCTGTTTGAATTTTCTTGTGTGCTTCTCTCCCCTTTTTAAAGTTATATTCCATCTTTATCTTGTTGCCACTGCTGCTGTCTACCACCGCCACCACCTCACCACCGCTTCTGATGTTTCTTCCTCTTCTGGTTTCTCTACTCATGTGGAATTCCTTATTTTATTACTAGTTGTATTTTAGCACATAAAAGAAATTGGAAAGGAGCGAGTAAGACGGATAGTCGATATACATATTCTTGGGGAAAAGTACATAAATGCGACGGCGGCAGTGGCAGGAAAAGGAGGGGGTGGAAAAACGATGTATATACACGGTTTAGCCAAGACTTCCTATGATCAGTTCAAGTTCAGGGACAATCGACGAGAAAGTGGAGAGAGAGAAGGAAAGAAGCACTTGTGCATCTCAACGTCAACTTATTGCAATGTTGGGGTGGGTGGATGAGAATAGTGAAGTCGTTGAGTATTTATAAGGAAAGTTGTGTGCATCTGTGTAAAGGAATGAGAAAGAAGAGTGTTGGAATGAGGGGATATTCTGAAATGGGAATTGGAACGGTAATGGTAAAAGAGGCAAGATCTCATCCCCTTCGTCGCTTTCCCTTCCAATTCCAATATAAGTATAAGGGGAAAAATAATGGTTTAGGTATTAAGGTTGCACGCTTAGACGTATAACAATACCGGGAGAACACGGCTGAATAAGGAGGAAAATGCCACTACACTTCCAAAGCTTGCTGTTATATTGATGATGATCATGATGATGATGACCTGAGCTTTCTCCGTACTATCCCCACAAGATGGAGAAAAAGATGAGTGAGAAAAGTATAATTTCTTATAAGGAAAAATGGTGAGGGATGTCGCTACACCCTCATCATTATTATTACTTGTGCGACGACTTCTACCGCCACCACCAGACTCCTTATTCCCATTCTCTAACTTAAATGTACATGTTTTTCCAGTCCAAGAGATGTTCGCTTATTGCTATTGCACTTTTGTACACATCCATCTAAAGATTTCCTATTTTAACTGCCATGACGTGCCGGTGCAAGCTCATCGCTTCTTGGTTGCCTGCATTTGTCTAACTATGTATACCAAAACTGCTTCGCTCACAAAGACTTATGCCTGCTCACTTTATATTTATCTTGCCCTCAGAGTAGCTGACAGATAAGTAGTGCGTATTTCATAGTATGGAGAAAACAGTGCAATGAAAGATATAAATGTATTCTTCACCGTTTTGGCCGCGCGGAGCTTTCCATATTAGGAATTCTCCGCTGTCTCCCTGCTCACGGGAGAGTAGTAATAAGAGTGGATTGCTCTGAATGTTGTTGTTGCTTTATTCAATGTCCCACAACTCTAATCAACCAAAGTTCCCGGTGGTGCAGGAAGACAGAGGGAAAGAGGAACGTCGTCAAGAAGAAGGGGACGATATTGTGCTTCCCTGTCGTCTTCGTACGTGAAGACGTAAAAATAGTGATGGCGAGTAACAGTAAAAACCACCAAACTAACACATGATGATATATATAGCCAGTGCTTGTAAACATTATAGCATATATAAGGAAACGAAATACGCTGTGCATATTTGTAGGTATGTATAAACACGTAAAAATACGATAGTTGGCAGATAAAGCTTTTTCGACTGATGATACGACAGCCGACGGGTTTCCAGAATTGAATCAAAGATCAGGAAAAAAAGCCAGTGGGGAACACGCATTTTCCTCTTTCTATCTCCTATAAAAGAAGATGAAATACTACATTTATTGCCTTGAGTCCACTCGATTTGATCATAGAAGGAAATGAAAGTGCCGTGGACATGGACTTAGCAGCATGATTATGTCATGTATGGATGGCGTGGTGGTTTTTATACATATGCCCGTGTATATAATATTATTATGTAATGTTGGCAGATTCAGACTCTAATAGCAAAAATTGCTCTTGTGCGTAGCTCTTACATTCACTACCTTCCTTCATTGTGAACATTGGTCAAATAGCATGTATGAAAGCGAATGAATTCAACGGGAAATAAAGGAAAATTGTCGATTTTACGCACTTTTATGAGTATTTATAGTATATTATTTTCCTCCGGTACGGTACACTCAGGAAAATGAAAATGGAAACCCAGTATTTTGGACAGTGTAATGAATGGGCGGCTTGCAGTCTGGATGGATATTTATGTTTAAAGATTATTGCTTCATTTGCCCCTATGATCCCGAATGACTTTTGATGATGATGACAGCGGCGACGACGACGACGACGATCAATGATGATATGGTCGCATAGCGTGTAAAAAGTAAAGATGATTGTTTTGATAAAAGCACTGGTCGTGGTTTCCTTTCCATCCGATAGTTCCAGCATAATGCACAATCTCAATGATTGGAGGAAACCGCATGGACTTTCTTTATAGTTTATGTTGCGCTGAAAGTTTTCTCGTGCTAAATCTATCACATTTTTCATTTGGGATCACGTTTTCTAACAAACTTTAAAAATCCTAATACTCTATAATTACCAAATCACGATTTGCTTTCAAGAGTTTGTTATAGGTGTAAAAGGGTGAATGGCGACCAATTTTTTTTGGAATTTGAAAGAAGGAAAATGATAGCCGTGTACATTAGTCGTATGTTGGGCTCATTGGTTGGTATGCGTGCTTGTGCGCGATATGCATCTTTCTCTTTACGTTGCTATTTAGCATAGAGGCTTTGTTGGTGGGTTTATGTAAAAGGAATGTTGATACGGCCATAATTTCTAGTTAAATGACTGATCTCTGGTTTTTGGGGTCACGGAATAATTTCTGTTTGAGAGAAATTATTTTTTGAGGGGAATACATAAAAGAAATCGGAAAGCCCTCAGCGCTAGCATACACATACATACAAAAATACGCGCTTATAATAATGATGATAACACTAGCACCGTCACCACGCGTACGCATGCATATGACTCTTGGGGTTATATTGGGACGAAGGGTGAAAAACATGATCCATCCATTTTCAAGGCTTACGGAGTCAAATTAGCGTGGAGATTGCCTATTGTTGTAAAGTCAAATGGGTATCAGTATCAGCTATTAGGCAAGGCTAATATCGGTGCCAGCCAGCAATGTGATGGCTGTAGAAGGAAGTTTAATAGGATGGGGCATAGTTGGCTTCGGTGTCGACTGGAAATGGTCTTGCGATAATAATAATAATGCAATATAACACAATCTATCTATATGAATGGCTACAATAACATTCCTTGTTACGCACAAATACTGACATTGTAACGTAGAAGTGTGAAGCATTTTATTATTCTGCGGTTCGTTCCGGTATGGTGAAGGCATTATCATTTTTTATACAACATCACCCAGTGTTTGATAATAAAGCGAAAGACAGAGAGTAACACTACTTGCAAGGACGCAAATAGATATATTGTGAAATCTCGCTGTCTATAAAGGAGAATTCATATAACCCTTTCGTGTGTGAATGTGTGTGTGATGTAGAATGGAATCATGTAATTTGAACACATTATGATATCACATATTTCCATGCGTAGTACATTAGGTTACGAGCGGCGATGGTCTTATCGACTAAATGTCCTGCGGTTGCATGGGTGGCACAAGAAATGGCTTTCGTTCCTTTTGCTTTGCTTGCTTTTTTTACTGTCGTCATCAACGTCGTTGTCGTCCCATCCCATCCATTTGTGAAACTGTGTGTCTGTGAAAACGTATAGATGCTTTCTATACGCTCATAATATATACTTTAACTAAACATTATTATTCCCATTTTACAAATACAAAATCTCAATGGAATAGCCGAAAAGAGCTTGTTGTTATTATATTAAGATGATGTAATGTGGCTGAAAACTTGGTTTAAGGCCAGAAGCAGGCCGGACCAAAACAAAATAACTTTCTTACACACGCGCATTCTAGTGATGGGCCTTCTCGCTCTTCCTACTGAACTCTAGCCTTAAGGTATTTCTTTTGCTCGGTTCTCTCTCTTTCTGAACTGAAGGAATTACAGAGTGCCATGCAATGTACTTTTACTGTGCACGCGTATGACGTACCATTGAGAGATGTATGGAGACGGGGAGATTACAGAGAAACCTCGGGTATAATATAATAGGAGTGGGCTCGGTTGTCACTCTGAAACCCATTCAAAGTTGAGCTATTAGAAATCAGATAAAAATGGCAAAGGGTGAATTCTGGCATGCGGTTAGCTAATGTGTGTGCGTACATGCATTCAAAACGAATCTCTTTTAGCGATAGATGCATTTTTCTCATCGCCTTGTGCACTGTATTAATGTCAGTGGAAGAAGAAAGGAGAGTAAGAGAGAGAGTCTTGAAAGGAAAGAAAAAGGGTGGTAAAGCATGAGGAATCTTTTGTCCTAATACTCTTTTGTATGCATATATACGCAATGCAGTAACAGTAATGATCAGAGAGCATAATGCATGTAGCCATTAATGTGCATGCTTGCATCATCAGGCAGACAATTCAAGAAACTTGACAAAGATGTGTAGAAAAACTTTTCACAATTCACAACGACTCTTCTTTTGTTTTCTTTTTCACTTCTCTCTGATGATTCAGAACGATTTCGAAACATTTGGTGAATTTATAATAATTTCTTCTTTACCAGAGTGTCAGTAGCAAAAAGGGGTAATGTTGCACACGCCACAGACCAATAAGCACAATCAGATACATTAAATGAAAAGTTTTACGAAATACAAAGTTTTGTGCATCCATAAACCCAGCTGTGTATAATATTCCTTGATGTAAAAGTATAAAGAGTTTAAAATATTAAAGTGCATCGAGAGTGTAACATTAATGTAATGTGAAATACAAGCTGGAAATTTCCAGTTCCATTTTTTGTTCCAGAAAGGGTTACCGCAATAATTTCCTGTTTTCTTTTATTTGATGAGTATCTATGCAAAATATTTGGAGCCGAGTTATCTAGAGTACTTATCTCTGGTTGAGCCATTAGAAAGATTGAACGCAATGTTCCGTCTAAAGTTTCGTCGTTGTTATTTGTTCATTCCATGATTGCTCCACTCCTTCCTACTCAGCATAATATTTTGAAGGCTTTTGTGCATAAATTGCTATATTTTGGCTTGTACAAACATTTGAACATTCTGAAACTTGACAGTATGGTAAAAAAATAGTATGTGTATGTAAGCTGAGGAGTAGCAAAATGACATTCAAAATTGAAAAATTCGCTGTGGAAATCATGAGTGACATGTCGGCCAGTGTTGAAGGAAGGAATGTACTTAAGATGAAAGTCGAGGAAGACGAATGAGAAAAACCTGAAAAATTACCTTTGACGCGACGTGCTGCCTTCTATTTTACTACATTTTTACCTTAGCTTATTACAAACAATATTGCCTCCTTCTTTACGACACACAAAATTCCATTATGCACACGAACATCAACATTACATAAAAAAGTTATGCATGCATCGTAAATGAAATGTGGCTTGGTTTTTACCAAAGAACACTATTGTCAAGCAAACTGTGTGAGTGTCGGCATGAAAGATGATGGAATGAAGATTTCTACAATAACACACACCATAAAAATGACGACAAGAAACGAACGGTAGGCAAATTTTTTTTCGTTCTGTTTTCCTGCTGCATTGCTGGTAATGTTGGGGTTGTTTGCACTGTAGAATCATCATCAATTTACGGTTTCCACTTCAATTTTTATGCAGACACAACCTCAACTACAAAATACCATGTACTGCACTGATTTCTTTGGAGAAAAACGCATACGTCAACACAGGAGAGAGGAAGGAAAGGCTTTCTTTTTTTATTTTCTGACTTGTATATTATCTTCACGTTTATGAATGATGAAATGATGCTCGACTTGATGTTTTTGTTCAATAAGAACACTTTTTTGGGGTTGTGTTACACAAAATACAACACGTCATACATCGTCAACTGGTTTATGACGCTGTAACTGCCTTCTTCGTGTCAGTGCTGCATTGTGTGGCTTCTGTTGTTGGTGTCGGAAAATACAATGGTAAAGTAATTTTTATGATACATACATAAATATGTGAATACTTGCATGTCTAAACCTCGTATATGGTCAAAATAGGAATTTACATGTTAGTAAAGTATATGTATCTCTTGAATACATGTATAATATACTGAAAGCTGACGAAGCAATTCGTCAAGGAATATGCTTGTTGTGTTGACGTCTAATTTTCTTTCCAAATTGCTCATCCAGGAATTCCCATTTCCTATTATTTGATTAGTATGCTCAATCCTCTACCACTTGTGTTTTACGAGTGAAAAAGTGTGTAGCGTCAAATTTCTATTTTGATAAACCTATATATAGTTCAAAAAGCAATATGTCTACGCAAAAGCACTTTCCTGATCTAATTGCAACGATAAAATATGATGGAACTGTGCCACCCACACCTCAGTATTTTTTAAACCAGGGCAAAGTGATCAATCACACTGCGAGCATTCGCTGTGAAGAAAAAGCCTCGTGTGTCGAAGAAACATATTATGACTTAAAAGGCAACGTGTTAGAAATTGCGTTTTTGAGAATAAAGATAAAAGGATTAGGCCCGACTGAATTGCTTGCTTAAGGCTTACAATGCGTCGAATAATAATATGTAAATACCAAAAGCTGCCGCTGACGAAAATAGGAAAGGAGCGCAAGCGAACATGATGATGACGATGACAGCGATGTTGATGATACTTTTGACAGATGATTGATGCACACGATGATTTTATGCGTGTTTATTTTGACAAGATAAGATCGGTTTCATCACTACCATACTACTACCGTTTCCACCGACAAGAACAAAAATACCGTCACGTTTGAAATGGGATTTTTTTTGTATATATGTTCGTAGCAAATTAAGTAGTGCATCCAACTCAAGTAGTTCAATAAACTTCCTTCCTGGAGCTTTGAATTCCAAAAGAATTTGAAGAAAAAATATGCATTAGCTTAATGTTAGTATAGTGCTCTCTTGGGGAAACTTTAAAAGCCTTAACTAATGTGTGGCTTTCCATCCACGCCAGGTTTCCCATGATAAAGGTCACATGCGCAAAAATTATACATTTATAGATCGTTTCGAAATTGCGCTCTAGCAAAAAGTTTACTTATTTGAAATAGTAATTTGCTTGTTTCCCATTAGCACTACATAACAAGTTAGTTTGAGTTCAATAGGTTCATTTATTCATCATATCGAGTGATAACTTTCCAAAGACCACTGCACTGCTGCTAGACATAACAAGTCACTTGTGACTTACAATCAGTCCTGGATATGGTTTTCAGGCCAAAACAAAATACGAGACAAAAACTATTTTTTTCATCATAATATAAGGGAAGGAGGCAGGAATGTCTTGTGTCTCAGCAGTGAGCTGTGGTTTTTATACGTTAAGTAGACACGCGGAATATCACAGCTTTGTGTATATCTTGAGTGTATCTCAAGTCTGGAAAAAAGAAGAAAGCATTTCTCTGAGCCGATTTTCGTGTAGGCCAATCCCTGTGGCGTTGTTCTTTACTCTTTAAGCAAGACAGATAGTTCTTACTGAAATTATATGCGTAGCGTATATACAAAAACGTATATTTGGATGGATCGGCTTGTGCCGTGCTTGCAAACAGTTTGCTCGATAAGGGTAGTAAAAGTACAACTGGAACGGTAAGATAGAAGATAAACGACTTAGTAGGTCCTGAAAAAAATAGAAAAGCTAAGATTTGATTTGAATAGCAACACAATGTGCTTTTTATATATTAAGATTTTTTTATTATTATATTAAAGCAAAGAATAACTTTGATGATACAACATTCAACATTGCGTTTTTGTCCTGTGCCGTTCTCAATATACTTGTCTTGCAATGGCTTACAGAAACCGAGGGAGAGGAACACGCGGACTTTTTTTATATACAAAACTTGCTTGCTCACAGAAAGATAAAGCTGGTAGATAGTGGTCTCTCTCAGTTAGAAAGGAAGAAGGGATATAGATGGATGACGTTCTAGTGTGCGTGTAATGTTCTTATTCCTTTAAAAAAGGTTTGGTGAGGTTGGGTAGAAAAGGAGCACTCTCTCAAGAAAAAAAAATTCTTATCAAAATGACACATAAAAAGCTTCTGAGCCCCACCCAGTTGCCCTAGAATGTATAACGACAAACTACAGAACAGTAATGATGATGCAGATGAAAATGAGGATAGGACCCCCATTACTACTCATTTTATTGTGGTGGTATCGGTAAAAGATTATGATGTGATGCTTGTAATAAAATGGTCAACTGATTGCATTGTCTGCTGTGTATGTATGCATGCATGACTCGTATGACATTCATAACTCTGGAAAATACTGCTGGAATGAAAATCGTAGTCCTTTGATTATCGTAATGGGTTGGTCCAGGCTGTACTGGAGTCGGAGGATTATGTGCGTTGACCTGTGGGTTGTCTGTCACATAACATCTCTCGGTATGCAGTATTTTATTTTGAAATTGTCATCTGATTTGACTTTTTTTCTTGTGTGAAAAATAAAAGCGTTAAGAAGGCTATACTTTTATGGCACTGCACAGTTCATAAAAAAGCGTCGAGTCATTCATCATTAATAAGTGGATAATGGGCGCGATTGAAATGAGAAAAGTACTAAACCCACTTTTTTCTCCTTGTATTTTCTCGAATCAAAGAGCTTTACAGTTTTCCGTGGAATATTGAAAAATGGATAACAAGAATTTGAACCTTGAGGCACAAGTTTATAAAATAGTTTATATAGTATCGCATGCAAGCAAGTTGTTCAGCAGATTGTTAGCACAAAAAATACTACTTGAACTCATGCTCACAGAATTATGGGATGATTGGATAGGTTGTAAATAATTTGAATGCAAAGCTGATGTTCGTTATTTTTGACAACGTTTGATGAATGCCTCATCGATCCGATCATGTACATAAATAATTTTGTAAAAACGAAATTGAAACAAGTTGGAAAAATGTTAAGTACTTTTAGACAGATGCTGATGCTCAAGTTTTTGTTTAGTGATTGTATTATGAAAAACAAAAAAAAGTAGTTAAGTATGTTATGTACACCTTTTTACTTTCAAAAGGGTTTGATTGCCGTCTGTTTTATAAGAAGTGTAATTTCTTGGAAAGGCTTTCTCTTCTTGTTTCGTCTTGAGGGCAGGTACAACGAGGATGATCACCATCATTATGACGGTTTGACTGGTTACCTGCCAATGCTGATCATGTCTAGCTCACAAATTTTCAGATTTTATGCGCTGAGATGATGAGTCCTGTCCGAAATAATCAGGCCAAAACTTGAAGTAGATTGCAGCTTTGTTGAAAAGCAGGCGTCAAAAGTGGGTGTATCCTGTTCCATCATCAACAACATCATATCACAAAGAATTGTATTACTACTACTGCTATTTATCCATCCAACTTTTGTTTTCGGTGTAACTTAAAAGTGTGAAATGTGAGGTCCTATCAGTTCAGAAAAGCACTTTTTCGTTTTTTCTCAGTTGCACGACAAGGCAGGCAACCCAATTCTCTTTTGTTCCAATTGTATAAAAGAATAAACTTGGACTTTAAATTTTGAATATAATAGGTTACCTTAAATAAGGTAATGAATGATTCATTCCAACACATTGTGATCATAGTTGTGTGCATTGCTTGCACATAAACTTGCGAGAAAACACCCCAAGTCAAACAATTTAAAATCTGATCTTGAAGACGATCATTGTGTGGAAATAATGGAAAAATCTTTTTTATCTGTTTTCGAATACATAAAAGTTAACACCATTATCCTTGAGGCAAGCTGCGTTTTCTAGAAGCCCTCTAGAGATAGAAAAGTTATTTTGAGCATGCACAACTGTCATTTCTTAGAATCCGAAAAAAAAGTCTAATGAAATTAAATCAGTATTTTCCCAACCCTTTCTAAATTGGCTATGTAAGAAATGGCCTTTGTTGAATGTATTTTTTATGATGTATGTAATGGGGCATGGTGAGATCCCACCAAAATGTGAGTTTCGCGTGGTCGTCGGGAAAGGCAATGAGATTTGCTTTTCACCACAAGCCAACGGACAAGAAGACGAGACTCGGTGGCATTCTTCTGCTTCATCATCGTCGTCGTCGTCCACTTGGCTCGCAGTCTTCATCATTCTCCCAAAAAGTTGGAGAGAAGAACAGAGCTGCAGCACAGCCATAATTTTAGTAAAGTAGTTAGTGGAGTATCTCTCCAAAAATATTGTAAATTGGGTTTAATTGTGGTTTTTAATTAAAAAGAAGATTAATTAAAACAATAACTTAATAGTTGCGCATTTATTATTAAAAATAGGCCATTTTAATAAAGTAAATTAGCGAACTTAGTTAGCACCACCACCACCCACAAACATAATTAGTTTTTATAGTCACCAGTCCTGCGATACGAACAGAGAATCTTCTGGACAAATTAACTACTGGCTAAATAGTTTAGAGATAGCTTGGCAGTATTTTACATGGCGAACCTGCCAGGATTGGTGGTAGTTTAATTGTTTAATTAAAACAAAAACTAATTAAGTGTTTTTCGTGAGCTCGAGCCCCTGCCAACCGTTGATGGTGAAGTTTGGACGTTACATCCCACAGATCAACATGGCCAGTAAACTTGTGGACCTGAAGGAGAAGGCCTTCAAGAAGGAAGTCGACAAGTTGGAGGAGGAGCTTAAGAAGAAGGAGGAGGATCGAGATGGAGACAAGATCGAGCTCCAAATAAGGATCGTGCAAAGCAAGCACGCAGCCCTGGAGGAGGCGCAACAGAAGTTACTGGAGGAATTGCTGGAGAAGGATGATGAGGCCGAGTATCTCAAGGCCGAAGAGAAGCTGTCGGATTTTCAGCGGGATTATGACGCTGCTGAAAAGAAGGCCAACGCAGCACTCACAGTTTTCCAGTCAGCAGTAGCAGACTCCAGAGTCCACCTCCCTCAGCTGAAATTACCGGAGTTTTCAGGTGACATCCGTCACTGGTTACGTTTTTGGGCAGCATTTGAAGAGATCGACAGCAACAGCACCTTGTCGGACGCGGACAAGTTCCAATACCTGTTGCAGAGTATCCCACTCAACTCAGCCGCACGGAGGTGTATAGCAGGATTTCCCGAGTCGGGGAAAAATTACAAAAATGCCGTAGCGGAACTCAAGAAGACGTACGGAAACAAGACAACGCTCGTGAAGGTCTACATGCGTGATTTGCTGCAACTTGCAATCCGCAATGCCAACGACAAGACACGAATGGACATGATGGAGCTTGTGCCGCTACTCGTGTCGCAGATAAGGAACTTGGAGGAACTCGGAGTGACCAGCGACAAGTGTGAGATGGTGCTCTACCCGGTCGTCGAGTCATGCCTCCCGGATGACGTGCTGCTAGCATGGCAGCGTAACGCATCTTACTCCGAGAAGTTGGAGGCTATCGTCCAGTTTTTGAACATGGAGGTTCAAAATCAGCGAGAGCGTGCGCTGGCGAGGATGGATTTTTCCGCAGCGTCATCATCAACAACAGCGGGAGGAGAAAGCAAGAGGAATGGCAAGAAAGCAGCCGCATCCGACATCCCCACCGCCAGCGCTCTGATGACGACCAAAAATGAAGACTCCACCTCCAACAGCAAGAAGTGCGCATTTTGTGGAGGATGGAGGCATGCATCCCGAAAGTGCCGGAAAGCTTGGGAGATGCCGATCAAGGATAGGATGGAGATCATCCGGAAGAAGAATTTGTGCTTCTGCTGCCTAAAGACTGGTCACCGTTCAGCCGATTGCAGCGCCAATGTGGAGTGCCCCACTTGTAAAGGCAGGCACTACGAGGTCATGTGTCAGCGCAGTAACGCCAACAACACACAACCAGAGACGAGGAGGATGATGATGGTGCCCTCCTTCCCATACACTCAACAGCAATCAAGTGGATTCAGTGGAGGTTATCCCCAACCTCGTCATCAATTTAATGTGCCACAGGTACCGGGTCCTTTCCGTGCAGCATTGCAGCAGCAGATTTCTACCCCCGCCCCCACAGCACAGCAACCACCTACAATGTCAATCTGGAGCGAAGATGACAGCGGTAGCAGTAGTACTACACAGCCACGGTCCACCCCGGGATACAGCAACGTCACCAGCAGCAAGAGAGTGGCCATGTGGACGTTGATGGTCGTCATGGAGACACCACGGGGGCCCGTTCAAGTTCGAGTCTTCATCGACCCTGGCTCGGAAGAGAGCTACATCGAAGAAAAAGTAGCAGAGTTTGCGGGATGTCATGCAGTTGGGGAAAAGATGATGCGTCATCAACTATTTGGAGGAGGAGTCACGGAGCCAAGGAGGCACGCACAGTTCGAGGTCAGACTGCACAGCGTCAATGGCAGATCTTCCCGCTCCTTCGTCCTTAACGCAGTTCCCAAGATCGCGCAAAGTATTGCAAAGCCGCCAATCGGAGATTGGATAAAGGAATTGGAGGCAAGAGGCATCCCGACTACCGATCAGTCTGGTGCCAGTGAGGAAGTGCAGCTCATGTTTGGGATGGACATTTTTGCCCAAATAAAAACTGGAGCCTTCCTCCGCCTCGACCGCTTTATGTTCGCGGAAGAAACAGTTTTTGGATGGGTTGTTGGGGGAGAGAGGAGGAGCAATGCCGAGGCACAAGTTCCAGTTCCCACCACAACCACACAAATGGTAACGACCATGATGCTGGGAAGCCTAACCCCTGAAGACCTGTGGAGCCTGGAAGCAATAGGGATTCGGGATGAGGCCACAACCCAGACGAGGGAAGACTTGGAGGCAGCGGCGGTGGCTCACTTTGAGAAGACAGTGACCAGACTGGAAGATGGACGATACCAGTGCCGACTCCCTTGGATTGAAGGACATCGGGCATTCCTCTCCAACCGCCGCCAAGCTATTGCAAGGCTGAACTTGCTCACCAAGGCCCTCCAACAAGACAAGTTCCTGGATGCTTATCATAGCATCATCACTTCCTGGCTAGACGAAGGAATTGTGGAACAAGTTCCAGAAGGGAATGAAAGTAGCCTGGAGTACTTTCTTCCCCACCGCCACGTGCTGAAGGAAAACAGCACCACTCCAGTGCGTCCTGTGTTTGACGCATCATCGAAGGTGAAAGGCAGCCCCTCCCTCAACGAGTGTTTGGAAAAGGGACCAAACTTAATCGAGCTCATCCCCGCAGTAATGACAAGATTCTGCTGGAGAAAAATTGGGAGTGTGGCAGACGTGAAGAAAGCCTTTCTTCAAATTTCAGTAAACGAAGTGGACCGAGAAGCTCTTCAGTTCATGTGGTGGAAGGACGCAAGTTGCAGGGAGATGCAACTCTATCGTCATACACGCGTTGTGTTTGGCGTCACCTCCAGCCCATTCCTGCTGGTAGCAACACTTCGTCATCACCTGTTGACGGACGGTCAACAGCGGTATCCAGAAGTAGCAGAGCAGCTACTCAACTCGTTTTACGTGGACAACAGCGTGTCCAGTCATGACTCCGTTGAAGCAGCCCAGAGTTTCCAGAGGAAGTCAGTCGAGCTGCTTGCCACCGCTCAAATGGATCTTAGAGGGTGGGAGCACGGGCCTTCAACGGAGAAGAAACTAGTTCCAGTCCTTGGTATGCAGTGGGATACGCAGGCAGACAAGTTGGCGTTGTCGATGGAAGGAATCCTCAAGAAGCTGGAGGGTCCTATGACAAAGCGTGGATTGCTGTCAGCCGTTAATGCCATTTTCGACCCGATGGGATTCGTTTTCCCATTCACCATCATCCCCAAGTTCTTGTTCCAGAAATGTTGTCTTCTGGAAATGAAGTGGGATGACAAGCTACCGGAGGAGATTGCAGTACCATTCCAGAAGTGGAAGGAGCAAGTTCCAGCACTGGAGAGAATCTGGATTGCAAGATGGATGTGTCAAGCAGAAGAGGAAAGCGAGGTCACATTCCACATTTTTTCGGATGCTTCATGTGCCGCTTTTTCCAGCTGTGTATTCGCGAGGACGACAACGGGGACCGGAAATGTCCACGTGCAGCTGATCATGTGCCGAACGAGGGTGGCCCCCTCAAAGAAGAAAGTGACCATTCCAAGGCTGGAGCTACTTGGATGCCTCATCGGAGTGAGGCTCATGAAGGACGTCGCCAAGTACCTCAACTTGCAGCACCCAAAATGCAGCTACTACACGGATTCAAGCACCGCCCTTGCTTGGATATTGAACGAGAAGCCGTGGGCCCGCTTTGTGCAGAATCGTGTGGACGAGATCCGGGCACATACTGCTCCCCAAGAGTGGAGACATGTTCCAGGGGAACACAATCCAGCAGATCTACCTTCCCGTGGATGTGACGCAGAGCGCTTGTTGCAGTTGCAATGGTGGGAGGGGCCGGTATGGCTGAAAAATCCGGAGACATGCTGGCCAAAGTCGAGTGTCCAGCCGAAGGAAGAGGATGTGATGGCGGAGTTAAGGAAAACTGTGGTGTCAGCCCTGGCGAGGAATGCGGAGCACGTGTTGGATCCCGCCATAAAGTTTTCCAGTTACCACACATCTCTTCGTGTGATCTCAATCGTGCTACGGTACGTGGAGTGCCTGAAGAGGAGGGCACAGCAACGTAAAGTGGGAGCAGTGACAGAATTGCAACTGCAGCCCGCAGCATGTATTCCAGTGTCAACAGTCAAGGACATTGCAGCAGCCGAACGCTGCATCATCCGGACAATCCAAAGGACAAGTTTCAGCGGAGCGAGCGACGAGAAACTGAAGAAACTGGCTACTTTTCTGGACAAGGATGGAATTCTCCGTGTCAAGAGCCAGCTGTTTTTTGGAGATGACAAGTTTGGAATCCGCTGCCCAGCAGTGCTGCCTTCAAGTCATCCTGTCGTGAAAGCAGCAATTTTCACGGAGCACAGGATCTACGGTCATGCAGGAGTGCAGACAACACTGGCACTACTACGTAAACGTTTTTGGATCCTCAAGGGAAGGAAGACCGTCAGCGGCGTCGTGAGTTCCTGTCCCCAATGCCGTCGGTTTTTGGCTAAACGCTGTGACATTCCCGGAGCACCACTACCGAGGGATAGGATTGGCAACACTGCAGCGTTCGAGGTCACAGGCGTGGATCTGATGGGGCCGCTATTTCTTTTTGGAGGTGAAAAGGTGTGGGTGGTGCTATTCACCTGCGCTGTCTACCGTTGTGTCCACCTGGAGGTGACACCAACGCTTTCCACGGATGGATTTCTCCGTGCCTTGCGCCGTTTCGTGGCTAGACGAGGGAGGCCTGCAAAGCTGTATTCAGACAACGGTCTGAATTTTGTTGGCTGTCACAACCTTTTCGCCAAACTGAACTGGGATCAAGTTCGAGGATACGCAGCAGTTAGGAAGATGGAGTGGATCTTCATTCCACCAACAGCAGCATGGTGGGGCGGATGGTGGGAGCGCCTCGTTGGACTCACCAAGACGCTGCTAAGGAGAATTCTGGGGAAGAGGGTGGTGGCGTTGGAGGAGCTTGTCACAATCATGTGTGACGTAGAAGCAACGCTGAACGAGCGCCCGTTGACCTACCTGTCAGACGTGGATCCTCTCATCCCCTTGTGCCCAGCATTTTTTATGAGGGATAATGGAGCGGGTGGTTTGCCAGAAGCGGACGCCGCCGACGCCAATGCTCTTCGTGGGAGCGCAAGAAGGTGCCAGAGTCTGAGGGATGGATTCCGCTCACGATTCCGTAAGGAATACCTAGCACTTCTCCAGCACCACGCCGGAAGTCGCAATGTTCCAGTAAATCCCGGAGATGTGGTCCTCATCGAGCACGAGGACAAGAAGCGCGTAGATTGGCCGTGGGGAGTCGTCAAGGAGATATTTCCCGGAAGAGACGAAAAATCCCGCAAGGCCATTATCAAAACGAAGGATGGAGAGTATCTTCGTCCCCTCCAGCGATTGTTCCTGCTAGAAACGGCTTTGTCCCGAGGAGAGGGTCAAAGTGAGACATCGGCACCGGAAGTTCCTGAGAAAGCGGAAGCTGTGCAAGGACCAGTAGCAGTCATCACACGAGCCGGACGGAAAGTGCAGCAGCCTCAACGTTTAGGACTTTAAGATTAAATTATGATTTTTAATGTAGTCATTTCCTTTTTGTAAAATTTTATTCTCTAATTGGTATTAGAATTGTTAAAATTTTAGTGGGAGTGTAAGAAATGGCCTTTGTTGAATGTATTTTTTATGATGTATGTAATGGGGCATGGTGAGATCCCACCAAAATGTGAGTTTCGCGTGGTCGTCGGGAAAGGCAATGAGATTTGCTTTTCACCACAAGCCAACGGACAAGAAGACGAGACTCGGTGGCATTCTTCTGCTTCATCATCGTCGTCGTCGTCCACTTGGCTCGCAGTCTTCATCATTCTCCCAAAAAGTTGGAGAGAAGAACAGAGCTGCAGCACAGCCATAATTTTAGTAAAGTAGTTAGTGGAGTATCTCTCCAAAATATTGTAAATTGGGTTTAATTGTGGTTTTTAATTAAAAAGAAGATTAATTAAAACAATAACTTAATAGTTGCGCATTTATTATTAAAAATAGGCCATTTTAATAAAGTAAATTAGCGAACTTAGTTAGCACCACCACCACCCACAAACATAATTAGTTTTTCTAGTCACCAGTCCTGCGATACGAACAGAGAATCTTCTGGACAAATAACTACT